>JAQQSZ010020909.1:0-10036 GCA_028646595.1 Phalanger gymnotis
GGGGGGGTGGAAATGGGGAGAAAATCTGTAATTCAAAAGCATGTGAAAATCAATGCTGAAAACTAAACATATTAAAAATAAATTAAGAAAAAAAAGAAAATTAAGAACATCAAAAAAAATAGTTGCTGCTTTGTATACTGTTAAGTAAATAATTGTGTCCAGGATGATTGATACACAGACAAACCTAGTTTGATTCTATTTTTAGTTATTCTGTTTTAATATGTATAATAAAATTAGAATACAGTATAATTCTTGGTAGGATACTTATGTTGGTAAAGTCAAATCATTCCCATTTCTTTTCCGTTTTCCTCATTTCCTGATATCATGATGGGGATCTTCTCCTGTTGCTTTAACTCATGGCATTCTTATCTTATATCAAAGCCTATCTCAGATTCAACTTCTCTGTGAAACTTTTCCTGGTGCCATTTATTTTAGAACTCATTCCATTTTCAAACGATTGTTTAATTATTTACTTGTGTATGTGTTGTATTTTCCCAGTATGATTTAAACTCTTTGAGTTCAGAGGTCAGGACTATTTTATTTTTCTTTGAATACTTTGTGCCTAACAGTACCCTATAATGAAATAAGTACATGACACATTTTAATTGAATTGAATTTTGTTGACTCAATGTGAATATTTATTACTGAACATCATAGTCACAAATGGTCAATTAAAAGAGTCCGCTGGTTTGGAAGCAACAATTCATTGATTTTAATATTCAATCATTATTTTATTTAAAAAGCTTTAATTACTTATAAATTTTGAAATGACTTAAGATTAGAGTACTGACTTGACACACAAAAGTCATCATAGTAGGAAACATGAGAAACATTAATCTAATGACAGAAAATGATAGAAGTAAAAAGAAAAAATAAACACATATTATGTGAAATATAGAAGCCAAAAAATGCTACAAAAAGTTTGATTTTATTCCAATATTTTGTAAACTCATCAGTGAAATTATATTTCTTCTTGAATATTTCAACATTTGCAATCATAACTATGTAAGATTTCACCATAATCAAATCCATTTTGTCAATATAGAGAAAATATTTACAGAGATGACAGGAGATATTTTCACAGGATATGTTAATGACATGGAAACATCCTAATATAAACAATGACATTTCTATAAGTAGTCATTTTTAGTTCTCAAATATTGGGTAACTTAAATTTCCTGGAAAATAAGATTGTGTCAGAATGATATGGAGCAACATAAAATATTTCTGACTAAAATCCAATAGAAATATGCACTATTTTCTATGTTATCTTTCTCAGGAAAAAAAATGATTAAAGTCATGGATTTAGAGAGAAAGGGACTTTGTACAATATCTAATCCAATGCTCTCCTTTTAGAGATGAATAAGTAAGGCAAAGAGTGGGTAGGGTAAGTGATTTGTTTAAGATCACATAGGTAAGAAATAGCAGTCAGGATTTAAACTCAAGTCCAGGGCTTTTGCATTTTTTATCCTTTAAAAAGGTTAAATAACTTACCTATTGTCAGGCATCTAATAAGTTTCTCATAAAAGATTCAAACCCAGGGCTTCCTGATTCTGGTTTCAATACTTTATGCTTTGTGTCACTTTGCTTTTCATATGAAGCGCTCATCTAGGAATCTCTGAGCTTCAGAGTAAACTGCAAGGAAGGTAGGAAAGAAGGAAGGAAGGAAGGAGAGAGGGAGGGAGGGAGGAAGTAAGGTAGAAAGGAAGAGTGGGTGAATGTCAAAGGTAACTGTCTCTCTTTGGAACAGCAACCCTGATGGTCTTCCCTTTCCACCTTGATTTTTTTTTCTTTTTTTTTGTGGTTAAAGGGTCCTTCCCTTGACTCACTTCTTAAAGAGGCCTATTCACAGAATGGGCATTACCTCACTTTAAGTGAGTACATGAAAAGGCCTCATCCTTAAAGGGCCAGGGTCTCACATTGCATCCTGGGTCATCTCCAGTCATCCTGTTGAATATCTGGTCACTGGATCTGGATGGCTGTGGAGGACAAAGTGAGGCTGGTGACCTTGCACAGCCCTCCCTCACTCAAATCCAAGTCAACTGCAAAAGTCACATCATCATTTCCCTGATGTCATGGTCCTCTTTGAAAATGAAAGACAAATGCATCAATCATCTAGGAATACTTGAACCAAAGAATTCGCTTTTTTCAGCTTATGGAATTCTTCTCCCTAAATGTCCTATTATGTGACTTTGTTTTTTACCTTCAGGAGACACTATCACGCCAGGAGTTAATAGGAAAAGGGAGTTCCTGGGTAGCCTAACATAAGGAAGCAATTGACCTGAATGAGTCAATTGTCAATGGTAATGGCTGATGTGAGGCTAGACTGGCATGAGGGTGGTTCTTGGTCTCTTTCTTTCTCTGTTCTCAAAGGACAAGAAATAAGAATAAGGGAAGAAGATACGATCTAATCTTGTTTTGTGCTCAGTGCAAGAATCCTCACAACAGAATAATATTATTCGTAGTCATTTCAGCTGGTGTCTGAATAATTCTGGGAATGAGAAGAATGCTACCTTGCATTACATTTCCATTTTTGAACAACTCATCTTGGAAAATTCTTCCTTTTACTAGACCGGAATTTGGCTTTTACATCTGTCTTTCCTTTAAACCAATTAAGTCTATTTTCTTCAATACTGAATCCTCTATTTTTTTTAAGTTAGTCTTCCTGTTTCCCTCAGGTTATCTTCCCCTCTCCCCCACTAGCAATCCCTACATCAAAGTCTGGTCCTCTTGTGACATGGTTCTTTCTACTTTTCTTGTGACTTTTCTAAGTGCCGTGGTTTTTTCAAGGTTCCGCACATCCAGTAGGGTATTTACTCTGGGTAAATACTCAATAACATAGTAGCTTTGGTTCAAGCACTTTACAAACTACTTATATTCTAAAAATCTATTATTTTTTTCTTAATTAATTGTTTGGGACTCTAGAACATCATTTGGTGGAGAAACTGCTGTTGATTTCCCAAATTTGGGGATGTTTTTCCATTGAGCTCAGTCCTGTTTCAACTCTGATGTCAAGGCTCTTACATATTGGATTCATTCTAGTCCCTATCTGCACAGAGCTATACTGTTCCCTAAAGGTTAAAGGTTCCCATACAATGATTAATGTTTGCCTGAATCCCCTTCTGTGATATACCATGCAACTATATGGAAACCTCATAGCCTCTGTCAGGGAGCTGGTATGGTTTGATGGCTGCTTCAGAGATCTGGACCAAGGAGGAAAGGAAGCTGTTTACTAAAATTTCTATAGTTCCTGTCCTACTTGCCTCCAGCCCTCGAATTCATACATTGAAATTATAAAAGAAGGCACCCCTGCAGCCTCTCACTCTGAAAGGATGATGCTTCCCAGAACCTCTCCTTAAGCAGGGTAACTAGGCCAGCCAGATCTCATTCCTTTTGAAACTCTCCTCTACCATTCCCTCTTTCTAGTATCTCATTTAAACCCCAGCCCACCCTTTTCATCTTCCTTTAATGTATTATCTTCCCCTATTTAGAATGTAAACTCCTTGAGAAAAGGAGCTTATCTCTACTAGTATTTGCATTTCCAGCACTTAGTGTTATGTCTGGCACTTGGAAGATCCCTAACAAATGCTTGCTGACTGCCTGAGAGGTGATTAATTTAGAGTCCTACTGTATTCACTGGATACATTCATAATAATAGTATTTTTAAGTTGTTCTCTAAAAAGGTAAAATTGGCTTTGATACATATATATGTATCATGATACAAATTGTATTCATGATACAAATTCTTATGCCTCCTCTTTCGTTTTCCCTAGTTTTTTTTTTAATTGAATTATTTTACTTTATCTTGCAAAAAGTCATGTAGATTCATTCTGACCCAGGACTGGAAGGATTAATCTGTTGAAGGCCCTTATCTGAGCCTTACAATAAAGGTTAAATATAATTTAAAAGCAGAGGGAATGAAGAAGCAGAGGGATTTAGCAGACAGGACAACAACATGGGAATTTCATACAATTCTTCCACTGGATAGGGGAAAAATCAATTTAATTCTATGAAATAAACTGTTTTATGAATGTTGTTGCAGCTAATTCAAGGAATTTTTGTTGATTAATATTCACCTTGAAGGACAAATCCTTTAAGAATTATGTTTTTTTCCCCTGAGGTTATTTTATCAGGTAATACTGCAGAAGTCTCAATGAAAAAGGTAAACTTGAAGTATTAAGACATGGTAATTTTTGGTCAGCTTGACACAAAAGCGCACCCAAGCCTTTTTGTATTATTCCCATTCCAAAAAATGGCAAAGTGTAATCTGCCCTTCATATTTAACTCAAACCACATTAAAATGTAACTTTCTGGGTTCAGGTCAATTTGTTGCATAATAATTAGCCTGACAAATAATTTAAAATTAAGTTTTGTGATGACGTGCTTTGTAGCATGTCTTGTATGTAATGTGTGGCAGCCTACTCATTCCTACTTTGTACCTCTCCAGTGACCTTTAGAAGAATTTCAGCTTCACTTTTCCAGAATTGAACTCAACAGGGTTATGGTAACAGACATCCAAGAGAAGCTTTGAGAATTAATCAAACCATATGAAGTAATAATAATAAATAGCTAGTGTTTATATAGTGCTTTAACATTTGCAAAACACTTTACACATCACATCTTCGCAACTTTAGACATAAGGAAACTGAGACAGATTGATTATTTTTAATTGTCCAGATTGTAGTAATTGTCTGAGGCTGTGTTTGCAATTGAGTCTTCCTGAATCCAAGTGTAGCATCCTATCTATGGCATGAATTTGGATTATTTTGGTCTTGTTCTAACGTTATTTTTGCTGTCACGTACTGCTTCAGTAGGGATTTTTGGGGGGAACATGCCTTCTTATCTACCTTGGTAGTAGTAGGGTAGTTTGGTAATGGACCCTCAGAGTTTCAGCATTCTTAAAGTTGCCGTGTGGACTATTATTATTTGCCTTGTTCCTGGAAGGAGATGTCAGGCTTTTTCATTGATGTGTTTAGGTCTATAGGTTCTATATGCTTTGGATCTCATGTCTATATGTCTATATATAATGGCAAAAAGGCATGGATGAGAATAAACAGCTCCGTGCTCTGTACAGTGTGTGTGTATGTTTGTGTGTGAGTGTGTGTGTGTTTTGATCATCCTCATCTTCTCTGCAGATACCCCTCTGTGTCCTGAAAGGGGACACTAGTCAGTGATTATTGGTGTTCAGTCATGTCCAACTCTCCATGACACCATTTGGGGTTTTATCGGCAAAAATACTGGAGTGGTTTTGCAATTTCTTTTCTTCTCCAGCTCATTTACATATGAGGAAACTAGGGCAAGTTTGTTCAGGGTCACACAGCTAGTAAATGTCTTAGGTGAGATTTGAACTCAGGTCTTTTTGATTCCTGGTCTAGTGCTCTCTCCACTGTGCACCTAGCTGCAGTTAGTGATTATGGACTTTGTATATACAGTCTGGCAAGCTCAGTTGTGTTTTTAAATCCTTGCATAGGAAATGTATTGTTGACAATTTAAATAAGCCATTTTTTTTGCCCTGTGACTTGCCTTGGACATTTTTTTTCTTGCATTCCAAATTAAAATGAACTGATCTGTAGCAAAATCATATAGGGAAATACAGAGTACAGTGCAGAAGGCATTGTGAATCAGTGCATTGTTTTTTCATGAGTGTTTTTAAATCTCATGACTAGATGAGCTTTTCTAGTATGACTGAAAATAATTTATGTTATCCCTTTATATTGCCTTAAAAATGTTAGTATTATATATGACTTAAAAACCACTGGACCATGCTTGATTAAAGCATTGACAAATATGAATTATATTTTGGGGGGAAAATTGCCCTACTCATCAAGTTGACTAATTGTAATTGACTAGGGCCTGTATTGAACTCTTGGTTGTATAACATTTACAAAGAACTCTCACTGTGTTATAGTTGTGTCCCTTGGACTTTTTCTAATTTTCCATGATCCTGTCGGCTTCATAGCTTTGTGTCTTGAAAAGCTTTGTGTTTTAGTATATATTTCCTCTACACGAGAGATAATGTTAATCCTTGAAATGTGTCAGAAGCCATTGTGAACACTGAGACTACTTCAGACAACTCCAAATCCTGCAATAATTCAGAGTGGCAGTATTGAAGAGTGGTTAGAGAGCTGATCTCAGATTCAAGAGTACCTGAATGAAAATTGTGCTTCTGGCATCTACTGACATGCATGTGGGCCTGGGCAAGTCACTTAACATCTCATTGTCCCCAAGCCATTTTCTAAGATTAGAAGCTGCAGAGCAGGCACTGATCTTAACTGGCATAGTAAATTCTTTACTCAGTTTTCCTATTCCAGTGAAACTATATCAGCAGTTATTGTCGTCATCACTCATCATCATCATCATCATCACCATTACTACCACCAAATGATAGCTTATTTGATCTCTGTGACTCTGAGGTAGCTGGTATAATCTTCATTTTACAGAAAAAAGAGCAAAAAGCTCAATTTGAAAGAGATCAAATCTCAAAGGTGATATGGATACTAAGTTTCTTACTGAGAAGTATGATAAATAGTCATTTTTGCTACTTCTTTAATAACAAGCTATGGAAATAATTGCTTGATTATTTGCATGATCCTAAAAGTTCCCGGCCATACATCTTCCAGGGAAAGTGAGCAACATTAAAGATGTCTCCCCCTTAACTCATATTCATTTTTCATTGAGCATGTTTGGAGCATGGAGGTAAGTGAAATTGAAATTGGGAATGGAATAGTAGCATTGTCTAATTTATGTTTTCTTTTTAAATTTTCAAGATAAAATGTAATTAATGTAAAAATTTTCAAGATAAAATGTAATTAATGAAAAAAATGGAATTTTTAAATTGTATATAACAGCATCTTTATGCTGTTGTATATAATATACAGTTATATTGTATGGAATATATTATATGTACTGTTCTATATAGTATTGCAAGTAATATCATCCAGGAATGAAGGTCTGGAGACCTGCATTATATAGATGTGAATGGTTTATCACAGATTAATTTCCTTTTTTCTCCTTTTTCATTGATAGGTTTATTCCTTTTTTAGTTTTCAACATTCACTTTTGTAAGATTTTGAGTTCTAAAAGGGCATGTAATCTGATATAGGCTATGCATGTACAATCATATTAAACATTTCAACATTAGTCGTGTTGTAAAGAAGAATGAGAATGAAAGGGGAAAACCACAAAAATGAAAAAAAAACGAAAAAATGAGAGAAAATAGTATACTTTGATTTGCATTCAAATTCCATAGTTCTTTCTCTGACTGTGTGTAGCATTTTCCATCTCTAGTCTTGGAATTGTCTTATATCTTTGCTGAGAAGAGCTAAGTCTGTCAGAGTTGGTCATCACACACTGTTGTTACTGGGCACAATGTTCTCCTTGTTCAGCTTACTTCTCTCCTCATCGGTTTTATAAGCCTTTCTAGGTTTTTTCTGAAGTCGGCCTGTTCATCATTTCTTATAGCACAGTAGTATTCCATTGCATTCATATACCACAACTCGTTTAGCCATTCCCCAGTTGATGGGCATCCCCTCACAGATTCATTTTCACATTGAAAAACTTTTCAGATTGTGTAATTGTTATGTGATGCCTTACAGAAGCACATATATTATTATTTCTATGCATAAAAAGCTATCATTACTTAATCATGTTACTTTTTTTTTAAAAAAATTGTTTTGGTGAACTCTGAGAATGCCAAGATATGTGGTGCATGTTGGTTCTGGGTTATTTGAAGCCAACGTCCAAAGTATTGAATGTATTTTATGATAGGTTGGTGCTTAATGCAAAAACGGAGGTGGAGGAAGGCCAGTCTCCTTCATGCCTTCCCAGGAGGCAAAATTGGAAACTGATAACTTCTGTTCTACTTTGACAAGTCTTCCCATTCCAAAAAATGGCAAAGTGTAATCTGCCCTTCATATTTAACTCAAACCACATTAAAATGTAACTTTCTGGGTTCAGGTCAATTTGTTGCATAATAATTAGCCTTGACAAATAATTTAAAATTAAGTTTTGTGATGACGTGCTTTGTAGCATGTCTTGTATGTAATGTGTGGCAGCCTACTCATTCCTACTTTGTACCTCTCCAGTGACCTTTAGAAGAATTTCAGCTTCACTTTTCCAGAATTGAAAAAAATTCTTAGCCATATTTCATCATTAGAAAAACTGTGGTGTTAAAAAGAGGGATGTTAGTTTCTTAGTGAAACTTGGGTGCCAAAAATTGATAGTATAGCATAGTAATGCTGCTACTACTACTACTACTACTACTACTACTACTACTACTACTACTACTACTACTACTACTACTACTACTACTACTACTACTACTACAATTTTAAGGCCTTCACACAGCACTTTCATACATACATACATATATATATATACATATATATATGTATATATATATATATCATCTCTTTTGATTCTCCCCAGCATCTCTTTGATATGGTCACTAAAATACTCATATCTATTTTAGAGAGCAGAAAAATGAAGATAAGAGATGTGGAATTACTTGTCTAAGATCACAAAGTTAATAGGCATTCAGTTCCAGCATCTTTCAATTCTAAGTCCAGAATTCTTATCACTACCTGATACTTCTTCCCAACAGGACTCTGCCCAGGGATGGACAAAGTAACTTTCTCCACCCACAGGACATAATTATTGATTCTGCGTAGTGAGTTGAGTTCTCCACTTCTGAGAGAGATGCAAAGAGAAATGAAAAACAATTACAAGTCTACTGAAGGCTCTTAATATGTAAAATAATAAAAATATTCCCTGAAGAGGGATGGAGCTAGCATCAGTAAATATGAATGATTTTGATGCTGTTTAGTCAATTAATATTTATTAAGTGCTTACATTGTGCCTGGCCCTATGTTAATTACTGGAGATACACACATATTAGGATTTAAATAAGGACTCCCCCGTATACCTTCTCTGCTTTCTAACCACTCTTCTTATATAGTTATATTCATATTATTAAGTTTTTTTTCTGGAGGCTCCCAAAATTTTATGTTAGGGAAAAGTGCTTTCTTAATTGCTCAGGACCCTTGAAGGGTCTGGGAGGCTCCAGCAAAGAAGCTGTGTAGGATAATTCTGGACAAGTTCCCAAGCATATTCCCTTTCCCACTGGAAATTTCAGCAAACTGCCCTCCTGAGCTCAACTCTGTCTTACTTAATTTGTTTACTAATCAGCTGTTTGCTAAGCCCCAGTCTACCCTTGCACAGAAGGAAGATAATAGATTTTAAGCAGTCTAGATATGTATTCTTTTCAGATCCTTGCAAGTAACTCCGTATTTGCTTCATCACATTTATCCTTATCCTGAATTGCCGATTTTGTACATTTTTTTATTTTATTTTTTTTCTGAGAGGAGAACTTTTGATACCATTCGGGCTATTGCAGGAAGCCTTGCTCTATCTAAATCACTATAAATTAAAAAGGAAATTTAAGAACAAATCATGTCTTCCCAAATAAATAAGCTTTGTGATCAGTTTTTGAAAACAATAAAAGAACAAAAGATAATGCTAGATTAGTTTTTTTTTTTTTTTTCGGTCAAGGCTAGTTAACTAGGATTTGGCTAGATTGTTGCCTTAGAATTGGGCCTGGCCAAAATCCATTATGCATTAACATGTCACCCAAAATGGACAATAGCAGCAACATTGAATTGGGTAGGAAACTCCTAGGAAATCACTCGTTGGAATGTTTGGCAGTAGTGTGAACCCCTAAAGTTGTTATCTTTTTTCAAACAGATCTTCAGCACTGATTAAAATAGGTTGAATCTAGAATTATTTTTAACCAGAATTAAAACAGTTGTTTTTATGATTGAAGACCTAACTGTAGGACTCTGAGAAGCCATTTCCCATTGTCAGTATCTGCTAGTATTAAGTAGAAAGAATGTCTTTTATCATTTTATCTTACTCCCATCATTTATTGTGCGTAGGTTTTTTTGACTTCTGATTGTGCTAATCAAACAATTGTGGTAAAGTTTACTCATGCCACTTAAGAGCCTTACTCCATTTAATACTAATCCTAACCTTCTATTCT
>JAQQSZ010020910.1:0-10035 GCA_028646595.1 Phalanger gymnotis
AAAATATTTTTTACATGAGATTGAGAAAAAAAATAAAAATTATATGTAAAAAAATTGCCTGGAAATTTTTAAAAAGGGACCATCAGTCTAGTCCCCTATTTTACAGATGAGAAAACTGAGGTCTAAAGAGATAGTTACTTCAAGATGATGAGAGGATTTAAGCAGATCATTTGAGGCAACTAGCGGTGTGCAGCCTGGAAAAGTCTTCAGGAAGAATAAACAATCTGTCTTCAAGAATTTGAAGGGCTGTCATGTAGAAGAGGGCTTGGAATCATTCTGCCTGGCTTTAGAAAGCAGAATTAGGATCAAGGGGTAGAAGTTGTAAAGGCAGAGGTTGGCTCAATATGAGGAAAAACTTCCTAACAATTAGGGCAGCCTGAGAAATGGAATGGACTGCCTGGGGAAATGAAATGGACTGCGTTGGGAAGTAGTGAGTGAGTTCCCCTTCTTTGGTGGTTTTTAAGCGAAGACCTGATGACCACTTACCAGAGATTCCTGGTCAAGTACAGTTTGGACTGGCTATCCTTTAAGTTTCTTCCAGCTCTGAGCTTCTATGACTTGCCCAAGGGTGCATGACAATGAGTCAGTTGCTGAGCTGGGTCAGGACACAGAGCTCTTGACTCTTAGCCTTTTTCACTAGACCGTGCCATAGCAGAGTTCTAGTCCAAATAGTATCCGTTGTCTTCCCTCTGCTGTTTTCCTGCCTTTTTGTGGCCTTTTGCTACACTCCACGTGATGATTCAGACAGGCACATACAGAATTCAGGAGCGGATGGGAAGCTGAGCCCAACCATGTCATTCCCCTTGGCAAAATCGTTTCAGAAATGTCAGAAACATCTGCCGTGTAAGTGGGAATGTTCCCATGGACAGTTCCATGATTTTAATGGGAAAGAGGGAGGAGTATAATGTGCCAGTGCTGAGGCTGGGCAGGTCTCTTGTGCTCCGAGCATCGCATTGATGTTGTGGTTATGCCATGACTCCCAGTACAGAAGTGAATGCTTTTGGCCTGATACCTGAAATCATAGCACTGGAAAGGCCCTTTAAAGTCATTTAATCCAACACTGTTGCTTGTCCTTCCTTCTTGGAGAGGATGGATGACATCAAGAGGGTGATGTCTTGACTCGCAAGTGAATTGGATTTAAGTGAGGCAGGGCTGGGCAAAGTTACCAGCCTCACTCTCGCCTCCAGAGTCTTTGGAGTCCAGTGGCAAGACATAGTTCAGGAAGACTGGAGATGGCCCCCAGTGCAGTGGAAACCTTGGCCTTTTAAAGCTAAAGTCTTTCCCAGGTCACAGTTTGTCCAAGGCAACACCCATTTAGTAATTAAAGGCTAGGCAAGAATTGAGGCAAAAGATGGCGTAGTTTTCCTTCACAGAAGAATCAATCTAGGAGGGAAAGAACTTCAGAGTTTCTGGCCAGAACAGAAATATATCCATTTTATAGAAGAGAAAAATGAGACCAGAAGAGATAAAGAATCACATCCACAGTCACACTATTAGGAGCTGATTCCTAGTACGGAGTTCTTTCTTCTACACTATACTGCTTCAGTCAACTGTCGCTTTCCTCCTGGCCTTAAACTTCTCAGCTTTGGACTTCACCTTGGGGCTGAGCTGTCCTGATTAGGGGATGAGTAAAGTCACCTAACCTACTATGTAGCTAACCAGCATCATGCCATACTTCCTGAAACAAAGGATCCACTGCTGTGTCCCTAGGCACACCCTCTCCCCCTGAGGAGCCCTAGTTCTGAGCTTGTTGTTATTTGTCCTTGACTAGCAACATCTCAGAAAGGGATGTCTTGACTTTCTCATGAGTTGGATCTAAGTGAGGCAAAGCTTTGCAGAGTCGTCAGCCTCCCTTTCTCCTACAAAGTCATCAAAGTCTAGTGGCAAGACAAAAGTCAAGAAGACTGGAGATGGCCCAGGATGCAGGGGATAACCTTGGCCTTTTTAAATATGGCTCGTAGAAGAGGGGTTAGGCTTTCTTTTGCTCTCTGACTCCTCCCATAGAGACCTCAGGAAAATCACCAAAAGCTTGGGTTTGGCTTGAAGCTAGGCTTTTTCCCAATGAGACTAAAAAGATAAAATATATACACTGTAGATCAGGCATCAGACAGCTTATGGCATATCTTCGGTCTCCCATATTCTCTTTACTACAATGATCCCATCATGCTTAGAAAGTTGTCTGTTGACCAATTTTTGCTTTGAGTTGAATTCAGTTGAGTTGAATTCCTTTGAGGTGATCCCAGATATTTCCTCCACACAAAGGAGTTCTTAGACTTAAAACATGAAACCGTAACCCCTAACTCCTATTGCACTCCCCTGGGGGATGCTTAAAACATGAGACATTTGGGGGGACTGCTAAATAGGTATTTCATCTTCACCTCAGCTTTGCGCTTTTTGAGCAAGTCTCTCAAGTTCCAAAGGTTTTTTCATGCTAGTGCTTGGCTTGTGCTCACTTTCCTGATGATAGCCATCTTTTCTAAAAAGGATGAAGTTGAAAAAAAATAAAATAAATTCCTCCTGCTGCCAGTCAGTTCTAACTGCGGAACTCAGGAGCTCCCAAACTCTCCAAGTCAAAAGATTGCCTCCAATATGGAACATTTATCACAGGCTCACTATTTGGTCACCTATGCTCAGGGAAATCCAAAGCAGAAGAGGCAGCCAGGGACCTGAGGTCCAAGCTCAGGTTTGCCTAGAACTAGGGGTGGAGAACCTGCAGCCTTGAGGCTACAAGTGGCCACAAGATATTTCCCCACCCCTGGAGAGCACATATGTCCATTGCCATGTGTGAGTAGCTGTTGTAGCTACTGGGGGGCAGGGGCAAGAGGAGCCAGAGAGAGTGAACAAAAGAGAACCTTCAGAACTCATACATTTGGCAGACAGATAGAGAGTAAGCCACAACAGAGTTACTCCTTTTAAGATCTACCAAGTAAGTCAATCATCCTGAATTAATGGCCATCATATTATGATATAACCCACCCCCTTCTTCTCCCATTCTTGTCACAGTGAGTAGGAGACCGAGTTGCTCTGTCATCGAAAGGCCTTCATCCCTGCCTATGTGTGTCCCCAGAACCTCCCACAGGTCTATCCCACGTATGGTAACGGGAGGGGAGAAGGATGTGCTCCAGTCCAACCCCTGCTACATCCACATCCCATCTAGTCATCTATCAGGATGCCAAAGCCTGCCTACAACAGGCATCTGGTCATATGCCTGTTGTCCTGCACAGACCCTTGCCCCTTTTCTACTTCTTTCTTCTCAGAACAGTAATTAAATCAGTCCTACCATCTTCTAGAAAGGACATGATGGTCTATTCCTCTAAGACTCTACTCACAATCCAGGTGACTGCCCAGACCCCAAACTCCCTTCCCTGGACATCAAACGTGATCTGTCTCCCTATTAGAATATAAGCCCCCTGAGGAGCAGGGACTGTCTCACTTTTATCTTTGTGTTTTATTGCCAATGCCTAGTACAGAACTTGGGAATAGTTGATGTTGTTTGTTGATCGATTGGCTAGTTTCTGGTCCCTTAGATTTTGCTATGATCTGTGGATTCTTTCAGATTTGCCCTGGCCATTGGATTCTGATTGGGGAGCTATTGTTTTAAATCTAGGTTAAGGTACAGGTCAAACATGTTCCCTTCCCCTCTGTACCTCACTAACTCTTCTCTCTACCCTTTCTTTCCATAAAGCAGTCAAATGTGCTCAGGCCCATAGGAGGAATCTGATCAAAAGCTATAGACTTCAAACTGAAAACTCGGAGTACTTGAGGGAAAGAATATTTTATTCTTTAGATTCAAGAGGGCAGGCATAAGGATCTCCCAGCCTCTTGCAAGAGCCCAAGGAGCCAGAAATACCACCCCCACACACACACATACTCACGTTAAACCCAATATACCAGTACTCATAGAGCATTTTCCCAGGCTCCTGCCTTTGAAAGGTTAAGTCTAGTTAACACGTAGCCTGGGAAGTGTGCTTACCATATTTATTCAAATAGTTCCCTACTTAACACTCTCTCCCCTCTCCTCCCCTTGCCGCCTCCATATCCCCTCAGGTTTTAGCAGATATTTTTCTGCTAAAATAAGGAGTGAGAGTAAGGAGCAGGATTACATTGGGAAATTGTTCACAGTTACTACAAGAAAGAGAGAGAGACTGGAGGAAGCCAGCTTTCCATGCGTCTGAAGGCAGAATCTGAGCAGTCATTAATCAATGGTAACTCCTCTTAATACACTGTCCTAGAGTTTTCTTTCGCAAGGTCATTCTGACCTCACCAACAATTTGGGGCTTTTGATATATCAATAAATAACTCCCCAGGAGAGAAGTTAAGGGAAGAAAAAAAAATCGCTTCTAGGAGATTGAAATGTCCAGGAGAGACTCAGTATGTGTGCAAATGCAGGCAAATAGGATCTGCAAGTAGGCCGAAGCCACGGCTGTGTGGCGGTGTTTTCCTCAGCCTTCCTCCCATCTCTGCCTCAGTTTCTGAGTCTTCTTCCTGAGCTCTGGGCTCAGAACATTTGGATTAAAGAACAAGAGCGGTTTTCGGCCTGAGAACTCCTCAGAGCTCGCTTCTCAGATCTGCCACTAACACAAACCACCTGCAGGAGTTATAGCCAGCTTTCGACATTGTTTTCTTTGGACAAAGTGTTTCACTTTTCCTTCATCTGCAAGCTTATGTCTTGTAAACTGCTGAACTGGTATTCTTCTGTTCCCTTTTAAGCCTTGTGATGTGGCAGCTTTTACGTGACACCCCACCCCCAGCCCCAACTCTCATCTTCCTCTCCCAGACTGACTCACTCACCTCCTCCACAGCCAGTTCTCCCCCTACCATGACCACTTCCTTTTATTATTTGGGGGAAATTGGGGAATTTTTCTGGTTTCCAGGGGTAATTTCTGTGGTTAGACTTTAGGGGCCTCTCGCCCTGCTCTTCCAGACATAAGGCATCTGGGTGTGAGTCTCAGCCAGCATGGAATTCCCTCAATGTCCCATGTCTCATGTGACTGTGAAAGGGATAAAATATTCTTTAAGTTGAAGCGTCTCGTGGGCCTGGTACCACTTACCGCTGAAACCTGTGGCGTGTGATCTCTTGACTTCTTTCGCTAAACCCTCATGGACAATACGGTTATAGGTGATTATGTTAGCGACATGAGGAAGAAATCTCAGTAGCATAAAAGAGGTCTTAAAGTGAAAACATCAGGAGACAAACCACATCTTCAGCCACTAGCTGGACATGGATGGCTTGAGGTGCTTGGCCAACCCTAAAGCATAGCTTCATACACTGCTGAAAACAACCAGCCAAGAACCAGAGTGATGACAGAGGTCGATAGGAGAAACTGCGTATTCAGTCACAAGTATATATGTCCTCTATAAACTGGTAGAGATGTTACCAGGCCCTTGGGTTGCCAGTCACATCAACACAGAGGGAAAATAGTGAAAGAACAGCTTTCTGAGCTTAGTGGGATCATCGTCAGTAAAGAGAATATGGGAGATTGAAGATATGATATTATTTTAAAAAACCTAATAAACCACCATGTTCTATAGCTGAGAGATTAGTCAAAGAACTTTAAGACAATCTAAAGCATTCCATTTTCCATCTTTGGGCCTTTGTACTATTTGTTCCTCATGCCTGGAGTTTAATGGGGGAGGGGTGGAATGGGAAGCTGGTCAGACATTTGCTTTGGGAAAGTAACTCTGGTAGGTAGATTGCAGGGGTAGAAACTTGAAGCAAGGAGACCAATGAAGAGGCCTTTGGGTATGGCTTGAACCAGATATCCATAGAGGTCCCTTGGTTCTGGTTTCAAGGCAAAATGGTGAGAGATATGGGAAACAACGTTGACTCTGAGTCTCTCCAAACTCCTTCTGAATCCTGGGTAATTGGCTTAATACGCTTCTAGTGGAATGAAATGGGCAATGCAACAGTTCTCTTTCAATCACATTCTTTTGCTTCACTTTAGAGATTCATTAGCTCATGTGATCACTGATATTGGCTTGTGGCTAGTCTTGTGAGCAAAATAAAAAGATAAACAGAAGGACTAAACTTTGAATTGCTGAAGTTAGGGCTTTAGAAGAGTGATTCTCCAAGGGTCTTTAATGGTTCCGTGAGATGAAATTTCCTCAGGTTCACAAATTTTTCTAGGAAGTTGGATCATTGTGACTTGTTCCTAAATAGAAGCTTGCTAGTCTCAGGAGACAAGGTCACCCAGTTTGTAAAACTTTGCTATTCTTAGAGAGGTCTTATATGAACTTCAGGCCCAAGAGTTAAAGACCTATGTAGAGGATGAATTTATTCAGTAATGATTTATTAAGTTCCTACTATGTGCCAGGCATTCTGCTGGGCCTTCAGAATACAAAGACAAAAATGAATAGTGCATGCCCTCAAGGAGTTTACATTCTATTGGCATTTGCTATGACTAGTATGTTTATATTATAGGCATGGGTTAAAAATTAGCTCCAGAATGGCTTAGCCTGTCTCCACTAGATACATTTCTTTAAAATTGTACAATGAAAATTATGTGTATTACTCAATCAATAGGTATTTATTGAGTGTCTCCTATGTTTCCAGTGACTGGACTACAAAGCCAAAAGTGAAAGTCCCTTCCTAAAAGGAGAGACAACAGGAGCATATAGTTATATACAAAACACAGAAAGAGCAGTGCAGCATATACTTTGGGACAGAAGGCACCAGCAACTAGAAGGATTGGAAAAAACCCTATTAGACAGAAGGTGGTGGGTGCTTGAGCTAAGCCTTGAAAGAAATCCAGGATTCCAAGAGGCTGAGGTTTGGGGGGAATGCATGGAATGGGAATCGAACTGTGCAAAGACTGAACCATAGAATGCTGTAATAAGGTTCAAAGGGTAGGTTGGGGGCTGGATCATAAGGACCTTTAAATGCCAGATGGAAGCATCTGTATTTGTTACTAGCAGTAATCAGGGACAGCAGAGCTGTCACTTTGCTAGAGATCTTTACAACTGCCTTAGCCATCCTCATCACTCTCAGAGCTTTTCTGAGCTGAGGCCGTAGCAGGTGATGGGTCTCCTTTAAAGGTTGTAAATCTCAACATCTCCGTTTTCTGAAATATCAAATCATTTTTTCCATATTGACTTCTACCACAATTCCAGACATGCATTTCCACAGGGGAAAAAAATAGACCTAAGAAAACTTTTTTTTTAAAGAGACTGGTAAGACATTTTTTCAAGATTGTTTTCGAGATTGCATTAGTTAATAGTTGATCTTTCTTGTTCCCTCTGCCCCTTGTGTCTACCCTTCTAGATGCAAATGTTGGACAAATTTCCTATGGAAGGAGGCCAGAAGGACCCAAAGCAGAGGATTATTCCCTTTCTGCCGGGTGGGTATAATCAGGACTTCTCAAGCTTATGACTTTTGTTTACTGTAATTGAATGGAATTTGTGGGTCCCAGGATACTTTACAAAATGTTCTTTCAGACAAGCACTTTATAAAAGAGGCAGAGAATTCTCCTATCTTTATAAGTCTTTATGTTCTTCTAGTTTTTTCTTAGGAAAATTATTTTCCTGATGCTACAGCTAAGAAATCACCAGGGTTTCTGCCCAGACCCTGGGAAGTTTCTCTCTGCCCCTGACTGGCTCTCCAAAATATTCATAGCCACCTTTGTATCGTCTTTAACATTCATGGTGTCTCCTAAGTGCCTCGGGAAACCTGAGTGGGGTGTGGTGAAAAGATTATCTCTTTATTCAAGATGCTTACAGTGGAGGTGTGTAGCAATGGTCAGGCACTGCCTAGGAGCAGAGAGACTGGAGTTCTAAGAGTGTACAAGCCAGCCACAGTGGTCAAAGGAACTGAGGTTGTTTAGCCTGGAGAATTGGGGTTAGAGAGCTTAGTATAGTGCCTAGCACATAGTAGGTGCTTAATACATGTTTATTGATTGGAGAAGACTTGGAGGATGGGGGGCGGGGTGGGGTGTGATAACTTCAAGTACTTGAAAGGGTGTCATGTGGAAGATGGATTAGGTCTATTCTGTTTGGCCTCAAAGGGCAGAACCAGGATTCTGGATCAAAGCTAGGCTTGAAGTAGGGGAAAACTCCTTAACTAAAGTGGTACAAGTGCCTTGGGAGATTGTGGGCTTCTCCTCTTCAAGCAGTGGTTAGACAACTATTCTTCATGAATGTTGGGAATTCCTTCTGGATATAGGTTAATGTTGAAGCAGCTAGGTGGCACAGCGGATAGAGCTTCCTTGGAGTCAGGAAGACCTGAGTTCAAATCTGGCCTCAGACACTTGCTGGCTGTGTGACCCTGGGCAAGTCACTTAACCCTCTTGGCCTCAGTTTCCTCATCTATAAAATGAGCTGAAGAAGGAAATGGCAAACCACTCCAATATCTTTGCCAAGAAAACCCCAGATGAGATCACAGAGTCAGACATGACTGAAGCAACCAAACAGCAACAACATGGGTTAGACTAGATGGCTTTTGTGATAGTCCTGGTCTTTCCACAGGCCGTGTAAACCTCATGCAAGTCACTTTCCCTTGCCTATATGTCACGGGATTATAAATTTAGAACTGAAAGTGATCTCAGAAGCCATCTAGTCACCCTGGCATTTTACGGGTAAAGAACTGAGATTCAAAGAGATTTAATGACTTTCCTCCAGGGTCACAAGCTTAGAATAAGGGTATGATGTAGAATTTTTCTCCAAGTCTTTTTTACTCCAAATCCATCACACGTACCATATCAGGTCCTCATCTATTGTAAAAGGAGGGAGTTTAATTAAATGATCTTCCAGGCCTAAAATCCTACAATTCTATTCATCTGAAGTAGGAGACCAGGAAAACAAATATTAATAGTGTGGATAGGAGGTCAATGTTATTAGACTGCTACGATACATACAAATTATATGAGAGAATGACACAGTTATCCACTGAGTAGCAGAAGATGTACACAACTTTTCCACACTAATTTTCATTGTTTTCTTTCTCTCACTTGGATCTGGTGATAAATCTCTTTGCTACTGACGGTGTTTGATGCACGAGGATTAAGACCCTAATGCCATGCATTCTTTAGACCAAGGCTATCATCCTTTCCTTACTGCAAACCTTTCTTATAAAACAAGTGTACATTTTGCAAGCATTTCTTTAACGTCTAATATGTGACAGGCATTATGTTAAGCATTTGAGATGGACAAAAATGTCTCTGCTGTTAACAAATTGATGTTCTATCAGACCAAGTATCAGAAAAATAAGATTATAGGCACTGAAAGCACAAATTGCACTCTTTCGTTATTTGTATTAATGATGATCTCACATTTGCATAGCAATTTGTGGTTACGAAGGATTTTAAAATCATCATCTCCTTGTGTCCTTACAACATACCTAGAAGGCAGTTAGTCCAAGTATTTATTATCCTTATTTTGGACGAATAAAACCAGAAAGCATCAGTTATATGCCAGGCACTGTGCTTAGAAAGCAAAAACAGTCCCTCCCCTAAAGGAGTGCATATTCTGATGAAGGAACATGTCGGTACCTTTCTAACGGAGGTGACTTCATTTAGGTACATATAGAGTATATAAAAGATAATTATTGAAGGGAAGGCACTAGCAGCTTGGGGGAGCAGGAAGGGCCTCCTTCAGAAGGAGCAGCTAGGTGGTACAATGGACAGAGCCTTGGGAGATACCCAAGGTTAGTGAGTGTGACATGAATGAAGATCTAGGAGAGGAAACTGAGGAGTAATAAGACAGATAGGAGAACCAGAAGAAAGCAAACCTAGGGAGAAGAGATTATCAAAGAGAAGGTGATAACGGCATCAAATCCTGCAGAGAAGTAAAAAAAAAACAGAGTTTAAGAAAAATTTATTTGTCACTTGGGAGATTATTACAACTCTTCGAGAAGTGAGGTCAGAAGAAGTAGTAAGCAACCTGCCCATAATCCTACAGCTTGGCAGAGTTGGGGACATGGACCCATGCAGCCAAAGTCATAAGATTATAGATTTAAAGCTGGAAGGGACCCTAGAAGCCGTTAAGTGTAACTCCCTCCTTTTATAGATGTGGAAACTGAGGAACAGAAGGGTTAAATAAATC
>JAQQSZ010020911.1:0-10035 GCA_028646595.1 Phalanger gymnotis
GGAGCCCTGCTTCCCTCTGCCACTTTGTGGGTTCTGCAGTTCTAGAATTGGTTGAGAGCAATTTTTTTATAGGTTTTTGGAGGGACTTGGTGGGGAGCTCACGCCAGTTACTGCTTTCCAGTCGCCATCTTGGCTCCGCCCCCGAGGGGAACTTTTTAAAAACCACTGTGGTTCATTTTAGGGTTGCTGAGGTGGGAGAAGATGAAAATGTTGTTGTTGTTGTTGTTTTTTTTCCCTTGTGGGAAATGATGGTAAATTATTTGGTACAGAGACCTGTCTCAAAAAAACCACATAGTAATTTTAGAGACATTCTTTTATCACATATTATATCAATCTAGGCTTTAAATTGACACAAATATTTTGTATAAAAATAGAATAAAATTTAGGTTTTGACATATTATCGTATAGATTGGGATTTGTCTTACTGCTTCTCTGAGTAAATGAAAATAGATGAGTATCAGCCCAGCCCTGCCCCTTGTGTACTTGGCCCAGCCTGTGTGCTCACTATTCTCTGTATATGCAGTGCTTCTTCCTTTTTACAACTTGGTGTTCATACTGTTCTCTCTTAGATGAGAATGAAAGCAGAATAAATGGCTACCTGTGTTTTTGGATTTAACCAGGCAAGATCTCCATGCCCCCCAACATATTTCTCTGGTGCCCTAAATCACAGCACATGGGCTTCATCCCTTTGGGACTCAAAGCTTTTTGGTTGTTTTGTTTTATACCCTCTTTTAAAATACATATGCCCTTGAAAGGTCATGATACCTTAAATTATCATATAAAGCCAACTTTGACAGATAGTTGGGAGCTTGGATATTAGATTCTAGGCAGCAGGTTATGCCAGCAGTGATAAATAGAGGAGATTTGCACAGGCACATACCTAGGACAATGGGATTCAGAACCGAAAGGGACTTTAGACATCTCATTTTACAGATGTGCAGACAGAGGACAAGAGGGGTTAAATGAGTTTTGCTCAAGGTCATTTAGGAACAGGTCTAGGATTTGAACTAGGCTCTTCTAATTCTAGGCTCCATATGCCAGATTACTTTACCTTTTTTATTCAGTAATGGTTTGTTGAACTTAATTACATGGCCTTCTGGTCTGCATCAGAGTGGGAGAAGCTAAAGCTTCTGGGAGGTGAGGTCTGGTGCCTTTTGGGGCAATTTATTATTTAGTCATTTCAGTCATATCCAACTCTCTGTGACCCGATTTGGGATTTTCTTGGCAAAGATACTGGAATTGTTTGCCATTTCCTTCTCCAGATGAGGCACTGAGGAAACAGGGTTAAGTGTCACATGGTTAGTAAGTGTCTGAGGCTGGATTTGAACTCTGGAAGATCAGTCTTCCTGACTCCAGACCCAGTGCTGTGTGCACTATGAAACCACCTCACTGCCCTCTGGGGCAACCTAAGATTGGTGGAGAGAGAATTGCCCTACGTTGGGAAAATGAAAGGGCTGCTGACAGGAGGCTACATGAATTTCAGGAAAATCACCAGGCCAGAGCTTAGAGTCTGGGCAGGGGTCCATTTCTGGTCAAGCAGAACAGAAATGTGAGAGGAGGAAGTAGGGACCTGCTCCAGGAGCAGCTTAATTATCTCCTGGGTGGGACCAGGGAATCACTCCGTGTAGACAGTGAAAAGCAAGGAGCCTTCCTGGGGAGCAGCATCCTGGGGACCAGAGGTAGATTGAGAAGCTCCTCCTTTCCTACTTCATGACTAGTCTTCAAATCCTCTTGGGGTGGCTGGGAAGAGAAGAATTTGGGTGCGCTTTGTGATAGACCCCCTACATCCTCTTCATCAGAAGTCTTTCCTGTTCCCTGAAATGTTGTCTTTACATCTATCTGATGCTAGAAACCTAGGGGTTAGGCAGGAGTCCCTAAAATGAAAATCAGCAGTGGAACAGAAGCATCCAATAATATAAAAGACTGTCACTCCAAGGGAGTTATTAAATTCATATAGGGACAACTCTAGCCCTCCACCCAGCCCCCCCCCCCCCCCAAAAGCATCGTAGGCACATTCATAACTAATCATTCCCAAGGAGTTTGGCTAGTGTAATGAGGTGGCTAAATAGAGGGGAAGGATGGTGCCCTGGAAAGAGTGCTGGATTTGGATTCAGAGGATCTGGGTTTAAATCCTGGTTCTGTTAGTTATTATGTATGTGTGGAAGGGCAGCCTCTATAAAAGTAGCCTTGAGGCATCCTGTGGGTCACTGTGTTGCTTGCCCTTGGTGTGGTTTGTGGGACTTGTCCCAAGTGCAGATATGGCTCTCATTCTATGTATGTATCTTGTAGGCAGTCAATAAATTTTTTTTTAAAATTTTTTCATTTTTAGTTTACAACACTCAGTTCCACAAATTTTTGAGTTCCAAATTTACTCCCCCTCCCTCTCCACCATCCTCACCCACCAGATGGCATGTAATCCGATATAGGTTCTACACATACCTTCACATTAAACTTACTTCCACACAAGCTGTAAAGAATTATAACCAATGGAATGAGCCATGAGAAAGAAGAAACAAAACCCAAAAAAGGAAAAAAAGAAAGAGAGAGAGCAAATAGTTTGCCTCAATCTGCATTCAGACTCCATAGTTCTTTCTTTGGATGCGGATAGCTTTTTCTATCATGAATCTTTTGGAGCTGTCTTAGAACCTTGCATTGTTGAGAAGAGCCAAGTCTATCAAAGTTAGTCATCACAGATACTGTGTGTCTGTAATCATGTATACTGTTCTCCTCGTTCTGCTGCCCTCACCCAGCATCAGATCATGTAAGTCTTTCCAGGTTATTATGAAGTCTGTCTGCTTCTTATTTCTTATAGCACAATAATATTCCATTACTTTCATATACCACAACTTGTTTAGCCATTTCCCAATTGATGGACATCCCCTTGATTACCAATTCTTTGCCACCACAAAAAGAGCTGCTATAAATATTATTGTGCATATGGGTCTGTAACAACAATGCTATTAGCAGCTGCTGTGGAGGTGTAAGACCAACAATACCAGCACACAAGAGGGCTGCTAGCACAGGTTCTTCGATCTGCTTTTCTAAGGAAAGCAGCTTTAAGAGGTTTACAATCTCACTTTAATTAAATATACATATATCATTCATTTATTTCAGGGGAAAAAGTCAACACCCTGAACTTCAGAGAAAACACAAACAGAAATTACAAGCAGAAATTATATAAACAGAGCAAATAACACAAATCAGCAGATGAGGCTTCTGTCTGTCCATAGCAATATATACATAGTTACTGGAGAAGCACCAACATCTAGGTTTTCAAAGCTGGGGGTCTCCTTGATGACTACCTAGAGTCTCATCTGGCTGAATCACAGGAAAGCTTTTCTAGTGAGTGAGCCCCAAAGTAAAATGCTAACCTCAGAGTATATATACACTTTTTCAGGGTCAGCCCACAGAGGGCATCACAACCATGTGACTCAAACTCATGTGACTTAGGCTTTCTTGTGACTTAAGCAGGTCATCAAAGACTCTTGATTCAGTGAGAGTCTTGATTGAAACAAAGGCAAGACTCAATCAAAGGCACTTGATTGCCTTAGTGCTGAGAAGCATTCCAAAAGAAAAAACAGCAAAAAGTCCCACTTTGCTTGCCATTACAGGGTCCTTTTCCCACTTGTATGATCTCTTTGGAATACAGGCCTAGAAGTGGTATTGCTGAGTCAAAGGGTATGCACATTTTTGTAGCCCTTTGGGCATAGTTCCAAATTGCTCTCCAGAATGGCTGGGTCAGTTCACAACTCCACCAACAATGAAACAGTGTTCCTATTTTCCCACATCTTCTCCAGCATTTATCATTTTCCTGTTTTGTCATGTTAGCCAGTCTGACAGGAGAGATGTGATACCAAAGAGTTGTTTCAATTTGCATTTCTCTAATGAATACTGATTTAGAGCATTTTTCCATATGATTATTGATATCTTTCATAAATAATTGTTTAAGGAATGGAGAGGAGTTAGTCAATTTAAGGGAACATTTTTTTCCCTTCTGTTAATAGGCTCACCCTTGCATTGCACCCTAGTGGTAAGTGCTGAAATATCCCCAATATGGGTCAGGATCGGGCCTGGGGGAAGACAGGAAGAGCTGCAAAAGTAACAGTGTTTTTCTGGAGATGGAGAAATAGGCACAAACAAGCCAATGCAAACATTCAGATATTCTGAGGGAAAGAGTGTCAGAGTGCTTGGCCTGGCGGAAGGGTTTCAGCAGTTTGAATCATGGCAGTGCTACCTCTCGCCATGCTGTCCTCCTTCAATCCTTGACATGCCTTCTTTTGGCTGCTTCGGATGGGCCCTACAGCATAAGCACTGTACCAAGGAAGTACCCGGTCATAAATGAAATAGCCCTTTCTGTGATCTTTAGAACGTGTCTCTTAATTTTGTTCAGTCAGTCTAGAAATAGCCCTGGGACTAGCAATTTGTGGATAGAATATTGGAGAAAAATCGGCTTTTGTTTATCCCAGAGTGGATAAACACAAGGGCAGTATTACTGCATTTGGGAAGTGCCATCTTTGCCATTGAACAGTAGAATTATATCCTGTATAAGTGGATTTCACAGCCTTTTCACACACATATATATATATGTGTGTGTGTGTATACATACATATATGTATATGTATAGATATGCATATATATGAAAAGGGAAAAAAAGGAATATGGTGGATAGGGATTGCAGGTCTGTCATAGGACATTGATCTTATTTCTTAATATGCAATTAAAAAAAAAACCCTTATAGAGTAGGTCTTACTGAATTCTCCCCTGTAAGTAGGGCCTGCAGAAAGTTCTGTGCTATCATGACACCTTTTGGTGACTTTTATAACTGCACTTAAAGATTTAAGGATAAAATATTCTCAAAATATTCCTGATTTTGCAGTTGGATAAAGTTAAATATAAAGGAAATTTTTTCCTGCAGATATACTTTTTAAAATTGGAAATGTATTTCATAGAAAGGTTTCGTCCACACAACACTACAGAATAATTCACTCTACTAAACATAGCAAATCTTTGTAAACAGTTAATGGGAAAATGATAATTTTCCTCCCAAAGTTGCATAAAGAATGAATAAATATATCAGTGAAATAGACTAGGTACAGAATACACAGTAGGAAATAACCATAGTACTCTTATATTTGATAAGTACAAAGTTCCAGAACTCACCATTTGACGAAAGTATCTGGCAGAAATTAGGTATAGACTAACACCTCACACCATATACTGAGATAAAGTTATAATGGGTACACGTGTTAGACATAAAGGGTAATATCATTAGCAAATTAAAGGAACATGGAATAGATCTGTCAGATCTATGGATAAAGGAAGAATTTATTACCAAACAAGATATAGAAAGCAATACAGGATGTAAAATGGATAATTTTTATTACATTAAAATAAAAGGGTTTTGCAAAATACAAAACAAAACCCAGTGCAGCCAATATTAGAAGGAAAGCAGAAAACTGGGGAAAATTTTTTTTACACTAAGTCTGTCTGATAAAGGCCTCATCTCTCAAACATACAGAGAACTGGGTCAAATTTATAAGAATACAAGTCATTCCCCAGTTGATAGTCAAAGGATATGAACAGGCAGTTTTCAAATGAAGAAATCAAATTATCTATAGTCATATGAAAAAGATGCTACAAATCACTATTCATTAGAGAAATGCAATTTAAAACAATTCTGAGGTTCTACCTCACACTTAACAGATTGGTAATATAGAAAAGGAAAATGACAAGTGTTGGAGGGGATAAGGGAAAACTGGGATGCTAATGCACCATTGGTGGAGTTGTGAACTGATCCTATGTATCAGTAAGGCAATAATTACAATGTAGATGATAATGTCAAAATGCCTATGTGGTTCTGTATCATAAAGTATACATGACTCTCCACATAGAAGGTGGAAGTAGTAAACCATTTATTCAGACGCCAGAGAACCAGATCCCACAAGCCATTTTTCCAATCTATCAGAGCAGTAAAACATTCCATACATAATATCACAACATGGAGCCTCGCCATCCCAAAACCTCTCCGACCCCCTGCTGGGGTCTTCCCCAAGAACGAGCTCACAGTACAGCTAAGTCAACCTGTTCAGCTCTCACTATCATGATGGTGGCTGTTAGCAGCCATAACTGCTCTCATGCTCTCTCTCGGTCTCTTTCAGTCTCTCTCACTTTCCCTCTGTCTGTCTCTGTCTCTCTCACTCTCTGTCTCTCTTACTCTCTTACTCTCTCTCTCTCTTCCCCCCCCCCCCCCCCCCCCCCCCCCCCCCCCCCCCAACATTTCCTGTGACATAACTCCCTTTTCCTGTCAGGAAGCTCCTCCCACCACATGTGTCTTAGGCTTCCTGTGAAATAAGCCAGTCATATGGTCTGTTAATGGGTGGCAAATATCTTCAAATCTTAATTGCTACTACATCCTACCATTCTGGAGAGCAATTTGGAACTATGCCCGAAGGGCTATAAAACTGGCATTACCTTTGACCTAGCAATACCACTACTAGGTTTGTATCCCAAAGAGATTTTTTTTTTTAAATGAAAAGGAGCTATATGTACAAAAACATTTATAGCAGTTCTTTTTGTGAGCCAAGGATTGGAAATTGAGAGGATGCCCATCAATTGGGGAATGACTGAACTGTGGTATATGATTGTGATGGAATACTATTGTACTATAAGAAATGACAAACAGGATACTTTCAGAAAAACTTGGAAAGACACATATGAACTGATATAAAGTGAAATGAGCAGAACCAGACCATTGTACACAGTAACAGCAATATTACAAAATGATCAACTGTGAGTGATTTAGCTATTCCCAACCATACAAAGATCCAAGACAATTCTGAAGGACCTATGATGAAAAATGCTATTCCATTCCAGAGAAGGAACTGATAAAACCTGAATGCAGTTCAAAGCATGCTGGGTTTTTTTTAAACTTTCTTTATTGTTCTTTGTTTTGTTTTTATTTATGGTCTATTTTTTTCTTTCATGACTAATATGGAAATGTTTGCATGACTGCACACGTATAACTTTTATCAAATTGCTTGCTTTCTCAATGATCGGGGAGGGGAGGAAGAGGAGGAAAGAATTTGGAATTCAAAATTATAAAAAATGAAAGTTAAAATTGTTTTTACATATTATTGGGAAAAAATGAAATTATTTTTTAAAAGAGTGAATAATTACTAAAAACTCTGACTCCCATATTATGTGCTGATACACCTTTCTGTGGGAGATTCTTAGATTCAGCCTACATGTTTAAGCCTTGTTTCTTTAGGCTCTGTTAACGTCAGAGAAGCATTGAAAAAAATTCATCCAAAGTGAAAACTTTTAAATAACTCTGCTTACATGATATCCTACATCATTATTTCTTTCTCATAAAACTTTTAATATTCATAAATCTCAGAGTTTGGTGGGGACCTCACCTAGATATGAATCGGATAGCTTCTTATAGCATTTCCTCTAAGAGGTCATCCATCTTCTCCCTCAGGAATTCTTAACCAGTTTTGTGGCATGGACCCCCTTGGCAGTCTGGTGAAGCCTTGTGGAACCCTTCTTAGAAAAAAATATCTTTCAGTAGTTGAAGGAAATGTTAAGTATCAATTAGAAGTTAGTGAAAATAAGAATGTAATTATTTTTCCCATCTGAGTCCATGGACCCCTCATTTATAACCTCTGATTTAATGAACATCTCTCCTAGGTACGGGGGTGGGGGCAGAGAGGAGGCACAGTTTTTCCCGAGACAGCTCATTCTAACTTTTTGATAGCTCCAGTTGTTGGAAATCTCTTTCTTGTTGCCATTGGCCTCTCTGGAACTTTTACCTGCTTCTAATAAGTCTATCCTCCATGTGAAAGTAGAATAACCTTTCTTTCACATGCAAGTCCTTCTAATACTAGAAGAAAGCAATTCTGCTCTTGCTAATTTCTTGTCTTCTCCAGGTTAGACATCCCTAGTTCCTTACATTGATCATCTTACTGCATGGTTTTCAGGACTCTTACTAGCTTTCCTTCAATCATCTTGTACACATTCAATTTTTCCCCATCTCCTTCTTAAAATGTGATTTCTGTGATCAAACCCAATACTCCTTGCAGTCTGGCCTCTGACTACACTATAGTGTAGTTTGTCCTCATGTGTATACCTCTGTAGGTTTGTTTTATATGCACACACACATATGTGCATACATATGCATATATTCTTATATATGCAAATACATATACATGTATGCCAACATTTGTCACCTCCATTCCACTGAAAAACAAATTTAAAAATTTGTATTTTAAAACATTAATATGCATTATGTAGCATTTTTACTTTTTCAGTTTCATCGTCACCAAAATCCTAAGGTATAGGCATGGTCAGGAGGTGATCTTTTTTTGACCTAGATGTTACAGGTTAATTATTTACTCTAGGCAGAGTAACAGCTAATCAGTAATATGTCACCAACTAAAACACAGGTTTCCTCATTCCTCTTCCTCTGCTTTTACCATTATACCATGCTACTTGACTAGAAGAAAACTCTTCAAATACTTCTATATTTTCTTGCCATGCTTTTTGCCTTGACTTTACTGATTTTGAAAAATTCTTTTTTCCTACAGGTTAAAATACTTCAAGCTACAGGTTTGCCACAACACCTCTCCAATTTTGTGTTCTGCAAATACAGCTTCTGGGATCAGCAGGAACCGGTTGTTGTTGCACCTGAAGTAGACACGTCATCTTCTCCTGTCAGCAAAGAGCCTCAGTGCATGGTGGTCTTTGATCACTGCAATGTAATTTTGGTTTTTCAGACTTGCTTGATTTTAAGACTACTAACAGAAATGCTATGTATGTGTGTGTATGTATGTGTATAGGTGTGTGTGTGTGTGTGTGTGTGTGTGTGTGTGTGTGTGTGTGTGTGTGTTTACGAACTTGACTTCTTCGAAATAATTTGGCACCAGCATATGTTAAAAGGTCTTCCAAAAGAGAAATTGCACCACTTTCTTTTTTCACCCATTTTGCATTTAGCACACTTTATTATTAAGAAATTTTCGCTTCTTTATTTTTTTAAGGGTAATCTTTTATTTTTAATTTTTTTTTGGAGGGGGGAAGGCAGGGCATTTGGGGTTAGGTGATTTGCCCAAGGTCACACACCTAATAAGTATGTCAAGTGTCTGAGGCCAGATTTGAACTCAGGTCCTCTTGACTCCAGTGCTCTAGTCACTGTGCCACCTAGCTGCCCTAACTTTTACTTCTTTAAATACTTCATGTCATATTAGCAGTTCTCAAAGTGTGGTCTGGGAACCTCTGAGAGTCCCCAAGACCTCTTGAGTGGTTCCAAGAGGTCAAAATTATTTTTATAATAATACTAATAAGCTATCTTAATTTATAGTACAGTAAGTATCAATAAATGTAACCCACATATACACAACTTTTGGGGAGATTCCTTCCTCAATAATTTTCATGAATGGTAAGGGGTCCTGAGACTAACAAGTTTGAGAACTGCTCTCTTACTTATCTTAGACACCACAGCACAGTCAATAGAATGTAGGTCCTAGTGTTTAAGTTCTACCTTTGACATGCGTTAGCTCTAGCACATTCCTTAACCTCTCTGATCCCAAGGCAGCTCTTTAAGATTTATTTACCATGTGACAAGTGAGTTCTGATCAGCATTAATGATTGATGCCCACTGATGAGATCACTTGTTCCTTGATATGTTGATGGGACACCTTAGGTAAAACTCATTTCTCTGTTTTGTGCTTAGAGCTGGCAGTTAGGATTTCAGCACTTTTCTGTGGTTTTGGCAGTTTTACGTGTTTGCTTCCATCATTAGGATGGATTAGGATGGATTATTCCTGATAAGTAGAACAACACGTTATCAACTCACATTCAGACTCTTTTGGCTTATTCTTGCCGTATTTGGTTTTTATAATTATCTTTGTTTTCTTATGCCATTTTAAAAGAACAGCTCCATGCAAAATAAACATCAGATGTGGTTCAAATCTGTTAAGCACCAAGGTTTTGTTGTTGAAAAGGTATAGATGGTGTGTGTGTGTGTGTGTGTGTGTGTGT
>JAQQSZ010020912.1:0-10035 GCA_028646595.1 Phalanger gymnotis
ATTTAGCCAAATCATGTTCACTGGCCTCACGTTCCTGCTCGCACTCGGGTGAGCTCCGCTTCCGCAGCTTCTGGCTTCCGCAGCTTCTGGCTTCCACACCTTCCGCCGCCGCCGCCACTGCTGAAGTTGTCTCCCGGCTCACCCCTCCTCGAAGCCGAGCTTCCGGCGTTCTCAACCCCGCCTCAATGACCAGAGACCATTGGTTCCCGAGCTGGCCCCTCCTAAGTCACCAATCCACACCCACACAGGTTTCACACCTGACAGGGCTCTGGGCCTGGGGCTTAGCACTTCACAGCTGAAAGTACTTCCACTCAAAAGAAACAAAAGCCATGCTAATGAGACAATTTTGCTTAACAACACAGTCCTATTAACCCATCTAACAGGTATGAGGCAATATGTCAGAATTCTTTTAAGTTGCATTTTTCCTGTCAATATTGAGTTAGAGAATTTATTTTTTTTTAATTTTTCTATGTAGGTATACATGTAAAACAATGTTCATATCTTTTTTATATAATTTATCAATTGGAGAATGGCTCTTATTTTTGTAAATCTGACAGTTCTCTATTTACTTGAGAAATGAGGTCTTTATCAGAGAAACTTGATTCAATTTTTTTTTTACAGTTACTATTGCTAATTGTATTTACTTCCATTCAATTACCCACCCCTGTTTATTCCATTCCCTATTTCCTTTCAACCTGTCCATCCTCAAAAGTCTTTTGTTTCTTATTAGCCCTTTCCACAATCTGCTTTTCCTTCTGTTAACTGCCCTTCTAGTATCCTCATTCTCATCCTATGCTTCTGTAGGATAAGATAGATTTCTGTACCCAATTGAATGTATATGTTATTCTCTCTTTGATTCAATTCTGAGTAGAGTAAGTTTCACCCACTCCCCTTCATCTTTCCCTTTTTCTCTTCCATAGTAAATTTTTTTCTTGTCTCTTTTAAGTGAAATAATTTACGTCATTCGACCTCTCCCTTTCCTTTTCTCCCAGTGCATTCCTCTCGTGCCCCTTAAGTTTATTTTTTAAGACATCATCCCTTCATATTCAAGTCACATCTATGCCCTCTGTCTGTATATACTCTTAAATACCCTAATAATGACAAAGTTCTTATGAATTACAAGTATAATCTTCCCATGAAATAATATAAACAATTTAACCTTACTAAGTCCCTTGTGATTTCCCTCTCCTGTTTACCTTTTCATTCTTCTCTTGAGTCTTGTATTTGAAAGTAAAATTTTCTATTCAGCTCTGGTCTTTTCATCAAGAGTTTTTGAAAGTCCTCTATTTCATTGAATGCCTATTTTTCTCCAAGAAGGATCATATTTAGTTTTGCTGGTTAGGTGATTCTTGCTTGTAATCTTAGCTCCTTTGCCCTCTGAAATAGCATTCCAAGCCCTCCAACCCTTTAATGTAGATGCTGCTAAACCTTGTGTTATCCTGACTGTGGCTCCATAATACTTGAATTGTTCCCTTCTGGCTGCTTGCAGTATTTTCTTCTTGAACTGGAAGCTATAGAATTTGGCTAAAATATTCCTGGGAGTTTTCATCTGGGATCTCCTTCAGGACATTGTTGATATATTTTTTCAATGTTTATTTTCCCCCGCTCTGGTTCTAAAGTATCAGGGCAGTTTCCTTTGACAATTTCTTGAAAGATGACGTATAGGCTCTTTTTTTAATCTGGCTTTCAGGTAATCCAAAAATGTTTGAATTATCTTTTCTGGATCTATTTTTCAGGCCAGTTGTTTTTTTCAATGAAACACTTCATATTGTCTTCTATTTTTAAAATTATTTTCATTTTGTTTTATTTTTTCCTGATTTCCCAAACACTTATTAGCTTCCATTAGCTCAATTCTAATTTTTAAGGAATTATTTTCTTCTATGAGATTTTTTTTGGACCTCCTTTTCCATTTGGTCAATTCAACATTTTAGGAGATTTTTCCCCCTCAGTTAATTTTTATGTCTCTTTTTCCATTTGGCCAATTCTGCTTTTCAAGATATTCTTCTCATCATTGGCTTTTTGTAGCTCTTTTACCATTTGGCCTAGTCTTCTTTTTAAGGTGTCATTTCCTTCAATATTCTTTGTGTCTCTTTTACCAACCTGTTGGCTCTTTTTTTTCATCACTCTCATTTCTCTTCTTAATTTTGCTGTATCTCTCTTATTTGATTTTAAAAATCCATTATGAGACATTCTATGGCCTGAGACCAATTCATATTTTTCTATGAGGCTTTGGATATAGGAGTTTTGAATTTGTTATCTTCTTCAGAGTGTGTCTCAATCTTCCATAGTAATTTTCTATGGTCAGAATTTTTTTCCTGTGTCTTGCTCACTTTCTCAGTGTATTTCATGACTTTTAAACTCTTTGTTAAAGTAAGGCTTTGATTCCATGGTGGTGGGTGCACTGTTCCAAACTTCTGGGTTTTTTTTTTGGTATTGGGTGTGTGTGTGTGTGTGTGTGTGTGTGTGTGTGTGTGTGTGTGTGTGTGTGTTTCTGTAGCTGTTTTCAGAGATACTTCTAGGGACCTGCAAGTTTTCAATTCTTACAAGGTGGGATGATGTAAGGAGAGGAGTGTTTACTACTTTCCTGACCTGTGCTCTTATCTGTGAGTGAACACAAGCACTCTTCTGCCCTGGAACTGTGAAGACAGTCTCTGTTCTACTGTGGGTGCAAGCTGGGTTGTGCTAGTGTTCCTCCTTGCCTTAGGACTGCCTCCCAGGGCTGAGACCACATTCTGAGTATGGACAAAACAACAGTGTGCTGCCTCTGATGACAGGAAAGAGACCCCTGAAATCTCCTTCTGACCCATTGTTCAACCCCTTTACTGTCTGTGGAATGATGGCTCCAGACACAGCAGGTGCTGCTGCTGATTCAGTGGCTCCCAAGGCCTGCTCCTGGTTAGCTGGGACAGGAACTGCACTACACTGTGCTCCACTCTCAACCAGGTGTGACAAACCTTCTCTCCCACAACTTTAAGTTTTCTTTGACTAGAAAATTAGTTCACCCCATCCTTTTGTGGGTTCTAGCTGTCTAGGAATTGTTTTATGACATTATTTGAAAGCTTTAGCAGGGGTTTGGGGGAGAGCTTGTAGGGGAGTTGATGCTTTTTCTCTGCCACCCACATGTCCTCTCTTAGTTTTAGGTCTGTTATCTATAAAATGTGAATCTACCTCCCAAGATTGTTGTGATGTCCAAATAAGATTTAGCATGCAAAGAACTAGGCAGACATAAAAACTCTCTCTCTTTCTCTGTCTCTGTCTCACTCTCTGTCTCTTTCTGCCTGTCTCTCTGTCTCTGTCTCTCTGTCTCTGTCTCTCTATCTGTCTGTCTCCATCTCTCTCTGTCTCTCTCTCTCTCTGGCTGTCCATCTGTCTCTGTCTGTATCTCTCTGTATATATACATATATATATATATATACATACATATATATGTATGTATATATATATATACACATAAACATATATAGATGTATACATATATATACATACATACATATGTGTGTGAGTTATAATCCTGCCCATTAGAAAGCTTTCCATTTCCATTAGTTTCTTCATACTAAATTGGACAAACCCAATTCCGAAAAATGAAGTGAGAAAACTAGGGCTAAGAACCAAGATTACAATTCAGCAAAATGTGATGTGTCAGACCAATAGATATCAAGTCATTTGGCTCATCTGTGCATTTATTTCCAAACCTCCTATATTATCTCCTTTTAAATGAATGGTAAACTCTTTGCTGTTTTGCACCAATTTACTAAGATGCACATCTCTTAGAAGTACAGAAGGTACTCAGAAAGGAGTTGCCTTTTTATTGTTCTGGGTTGGTGATCACTGATTAGATATGTAATTGATTAGTGGTGCCAAGGTTTTGATTCAGCCAGACAGACCTTGAAAGATGAATGAAACAGAATCTAGCCCCAGGCACTGAATATATGCCACATAAAGTTACATTTTTACATCTTAACTGACTTTAAGAATAATTTCTGTGGAAATCTTGTCTAGAATTTTTTAAAGGAGGCTTTTATTGCGTTCAGATGAAAGAATAAGCGTAATTTTCATCTATTTTACAAAGGCCTGCTAAGTTTTTGTGACCTATGGAATAAATCACTGAGTGGCTCTGAGTTAGTCTTTCATGGTCAAGGATTAGGAGAAAAGGTGGGAGAAGTAATCATATCAAGAAGTAAATAAATAAAGTGACATTCACTAAAAAAATATTACTCAGGAAAAAGCAGATTTTTGTATTGTCCACATTTAATAATTCATGTCACAAATGTTGCTAAAGTATAAGATATATAGTTATTTTTCTCAAAAAAATACATTAAAGAGAGTTATAGACTAAAAGTCCTGGAGATCTGGGTTTGAATTTTGCCTCAAACACCTACTAGCTATGTGACTATTGGTAAATCAATTAAGAACATAGTAACCAAGGAACCTCCTTAAGATGGTAAGTAACAGAGAAGCTCAGTGGTGACTTGGTAGAAGAAGCCCTTGACCAAGATATTCTTATAGGATGGATTTCAACACCAACAAAAACCAAAATATAAGAGGCAGTTTGGTAAATGGGGATCCCATTCTTAGCGCTTGCTCAATGAGCCCTGACTGGAACCAACTCTGCTGGAGGATTACTGAGTTTCATTCTAGGAATGTGTATTGAAAAGGATCTTTCCCCATTTCAGGTCCTTATGAATATATAAATATTTTAATATCTTTCTGGTCAGCCGATTGGACTGCAATATGAAGTATTTTGCTAGCTGCTGAGCCAGAACTTTGTTTGCATACAAAAAGGCTGGAAGGAGCAGAAAAACTCTCTTTTCTCCTGGTGACTTTTGATTGAGAAACAAGAAGAAATGCCATAAACTTTGTGTGCAAGGAGAAATACTATGAGCAGCGAGAACTTCTGGAGTTACCTTAACTCACTACTCCAGTGACTACCACTATGTGACTGTGAACACTTATGGTGGCTGCTGATTTTTTTTTTACCGCTTCATGTCTGTCATTTTTTTTCACTTTTGATGAACGAGTATTGGAGACATTATATTGCATTAGTATCTTTTGATATTTAAAAGGTCAGACAAGATATCACATGTCTAACAATTGGAATCTATAGCAGAATCTGTTTAAATGTAGTTGCCAAGCCCAGTAATGACCTTGAGGAATAAACTGCTTGTGCCAGCCCAGCAATGAATCAACCAGATACCCCAAAAATCAGTCTTGTAAGCCATATAATGGCTTTTCCATCAGTTGTTCCCCACTCAGAAACAAACTTCAATTGAGGTCAATGATTAGCAATCACACTTTAAGTTTAAATTTACTTTTCCCCAGGAAACAAGGTGGTTGGAGAGAATAGAATGCTAGTTTCAGAGTTGTTTACACTTTGGCCTTTAATAAATCTTCTCCACAAATATGTTTCTAAAAGTTAATTATTTTTATTTTTATCTGAGGTCAACTGAAAAGCTTTGGGTGAAGTAGGCTTATTCTGAAGATATCACCTGCTGATCAGAGTATGGTTTATAGAATGGTCCCAGACTACCACATGTCATACATGGAGCCTGATCTTGAACAATAAGTCCTGCATATTTCATTTACATTGGAGGAGAGATCGATCTTTATTGGAATCCCCAGTTTTCTGGGTCCACAAAAGAAAAATGACTTCCATTTTTTCTGTTTTAGGTTATAATTATGGAATCAGTGTTATAATGTATTTCCTTACCTGTTAAACCAACTTATAATTTTTGCCTGTTTGAAGATTTCTATAATGATATTTGTTGTATTACCCTATCTAGTATAAGTACTCTAGCTAAAGTGATTATGAATCTCTAAAATACTGAGGCTTCCTCATAGATGTTCATTTTTTTAACAGACCTGGACCATTTGCCTTATTGTGAAGTCCTTACTCACTGCTGGCATATAGAAGAAGGATTTTTTTGGCCTTTAGTAATAAATTTCAAGGGATTAATCCCTTTTCATAACCTAAACACCTCTCATACATTTACATTGATTATTTAATCCTATTTTTTTCCTACTCAAATTGAGCCTACTTGCTTTATGGTTGGTTGAATTTAGAATTCCAACTGAGCTGACCTTCCAAAAGGGGAACGGAATAATTAAAACATAGAAGGGACCTTAGTGTTCATCCACTTCAATCCATCATTATACAGAATAGAATACAGAAGCCCAGAGAAGAAATATGACTTTTCAAAAGACGCGCATCTAGAAAATGATATAACCTGGATTTGAACCTGAAAAATTCAATGCTCCTTCTACTTTGCAGGCCATCAAAAGACAACTTTATTGCTGTGATATTTCTCTAGAATCACTGAAACCTACGTTTCAAGGCCTTCTATAAGTATAAAACACTAAAGAAATGAAAAGGAATAAAATCAATGTATTATACCACAGTGCCACAAATGTAGTTTATGTACACAACAGTAGATAATTTAGACAACCAGTGTGCAGACAAGAGAATTAAAGACAAGACCCACCTGTAATAGCAATGCTATTTGCTGCTGCTGTGGCTGTATAAGACCAACAACACAGCATATAAGAGGACTGCTAGCATAGGTTGTTTGATCTACTTTTATAAGGAAAGCAACTTTAAGGGGTTTACAATTGCACCTTAATTAAATACACATATATCGTTCACTTAGTTCAGGGGAAAAAGTCAGCATCCTGAATTTCAGAGCAAATACAAACAGAAATTACAAACAGAGAAAATATAAACAGAGCAAATAACACAAATCAACAGAAAGGCTTCTAGCTATCTCTCCAAGACATTACATAAAATTACCAGAGAGAGGAGCACCGATATCTGGGTTTTCAAAGCTGGAATGGGGCTGGGGGTGCTCCTTAATGGCTACGCAGATTCTCCACACCAACACTCTTCCAATGAGTGAGCCCCCAAACAGAATGCTAGTACTTCACACCACTTGAGGGTTTCACACCTCTGAGGGGTTTCATACTTGAGGGAGTCACACCTCTGTTACCTAACTAGCAAAAGGGTGTGGGCCTTCCTAAAAACAAAGGCAAGACTCAGTCAAGGACACTTGATTGCCTTACTGCTGAGAAATACTCTGAAAAAAAAGACAACAAAAAGTGCCACTCTACTTGCCCTTATACCACCCTTCCTTTTGGAGGGAATCATTTTGTCATCAGTGAATGCTTTTTGAGATTTCCTATGTACTTGGTGCACCACATATCTAATAGACCACAAGAAGGGCTCAAATCACAGTTTTAGATCCTTTGTCATTGTTGTTGGTCAGTTGTTTCAGTGGTGTCTGACTCTTCATGACCCCAATCGGGGTTTCTTTGGCAAAGATACTGGAGTAGTTTGCCATTTCCATCTCCAGCTTATTTTAGAGATGACAAAACTAAGGCAAACAAGATTGTTACTTGCCCAGGATTTCACACCTAGTAAACGTCAGAGGCCAGATTTGAACTTGGGAAGATGATTCTTCCTGGCTCCAGGAATGGCATTCTATCTACTGCACCACCAAGCTGTTCCATATCAAGCCATAAGCAAGGATACCAAGGATTTCCCTCCTTGGTCAAATCCTTATTCCAAAGTGTCATTCATGGTGTTTTTTTAAATGTTTTACTTCAACACCACAGACATTTCTCATAAACACACACACACACACACACACACACACACACACACACACACACAAATGCATGCATGCACCCAGACAAACACAACACTCTTCTACAAAGTACTTTTTGCAGAAAATTTGTTGATGGCTAATCTAAATAAATGAATGAATAAATACGTAAATAAACAAAAGGAGAGATGACTCTTTTAGCTTTGATAATTTGCCCATAACATTGATGCTTTTATTTGACTAGAGTATAATTAGCTCTATTTACTTTATCTTAGAGATTTATTAGATGTTAAGGAGGAATAGTACCTCTGGTATGAGGGATTGCTGAGGTCTTTTGAGGGGTGTTCTTCTACCTTTGGTGTTCACTTTCACCCACCTCTCACCTGTGACTCCAAGAAGCTGTAGCATTTTCCAACATCCATGAAGGCACCTGAATCATGCATTGTGGAGCCCTTAGAGCTTGGTAAGATATCAAAGACACCAAGGTCACCCACTGTATCCTGGAGCATTGCTTCTTGAATTTTGTCCAGCCATTGAATTTCAATGACTCTGGAAGAGAGAGTGAGGCAAAGGTTTTTGTACAGCACCTCACTTATTTCCAATTCATGTCCAAGTTAAGACATCAACACTGACATCATCAGTCCTTTTCAAAAATGAAGAGCAGAACTTTATCCTAATGTAATTTTACTTATAATTCTAAGTTTATACAATTAGATTAGTTTAGGTTCTTTTCTTTACCCGTTTACCATTACCCTACAAACATTTTTTTTCCATTTTTTTCTGAAGTTTTTACCCTCATCATTTCTTAACATACAATAACATGTCTTTACATTCACCGACTATAGCTTGCTTAACCATTCCCAAGTTATAGGGCATATCTTTTATTTTCAGGTTCTTCTTATTGTAATTTAAAAAAATTGCTATGAACATCTTTGTACATATGATTTTTTTTCTGGTTGCCTTTTCTGATGATCTACTTGGAATGTGGCACCAATAGTAGAATGTCTCGGTTAAAGAGTTTGAACAATTTAATTTATTGGAAACAAATACTCTTTCTGACAATAGCGAATGACTGTTTTTTTTGTTGCCCAGACATTCACCAATTAGTCTTCCAAGACAACTAGGATTTTTTACTAGTTTAGAGGATAAGGTGAGTGACAGAAGTGTTTTAATTTCCTTGTCTGTAGCCATTAGCGATACTGAACATAATCCTAGATATTTTCCTAATTATCTTCCTTTCGAAAAGTGTTCAGAAACTTCCACTTTCAACTTGAAAATATTTTAGCAATATTCCTTTTAAATTTCATATAACACATTTATTCCAAATATGTTGTCCCCTCCAGCTCAAATTACAATCTGTACTACTTATTCTGAATCAAATTGCTCAATTCTTATCTGTGCAAAAAGCTTCTTAATTTTATGGTCCAAATGGATTATTTTGTGTTTTGTATTGTATCCCATGACATTTCCTAATATTTCCTCTTATAAATACTTGTGAAAGATATGGTCTTATATAATTTGATTAGATGACTGATAATTTAAATTATTTTCAATTTGGATTTATTATGGCATAAGCAGAAGAAGCTTTTCTGAGTATGTGTAATGAGAGATTGCATGTTATTTAATTGCTTATTCAGTTGACTGGTTTCAGCATATCAAAAAAAAGCAAAAGATATCTCTTTCCTCAGTATTCTGTTTTATTTGAAGTTACCAAAACTTATAAGATGTATGTGTTTTATTCTAGCTGCTCTTATTTATTTTAATTTATTTATTCTACTTTGCATCATTCACTTCCATAAACTTTTCAGTTTTACACTTTCTCCCCCTCTCTTCCCTCTACCTTCCCCTCTCTCCAAAATGGCATGCAATCTGATATAGGTTCTACTTATACATTCATATTAAACATCTTTTCACACTAGTAATTTTGTAAAGAAGAATTAGAACCAGTGGGAGGTACCATGAGAAAGAAGAAACAAAACACAACAAAAAAGAGAGAGCGAATAGTATTCTTTGATGTGCATTCAGACTCCATAGTCTTTTCTCTGGATGTGGATAGCATTTTCCATTATGAATTTTTTGGAGTTCTTAGAATCTTGCATTGCTGAGAAGAGCTAAGTCTATCAAAGTTAGTCACTGTGCAATGTGGCTGTTACTGTGTACAATGTTCTGGTTCTGTTCATTTTACTCAGCATCAGTTCATATAAGTCTTTACAGGTTTTTCTGAATCCACTTGCTCATCATTTCTTATAGCACAGTAGTATTCCATTACATTCATATACCATACCTTGTTCAACCATTGCCCAAATTGATGGGCATCCCCTCAATTACCAATTGTTTGACAGCAAAAAAAAAAGAGTTGCTATAAATATTTTGTACATGTGGGTCCTTTTTCCCATTTGTACGATCTCTTTGGGATAAAGACTTAGAAGTGGTATTGCTG
>JAQQSZ010020913.1:0-10034 GCA_028646595.1 Phalanger gymnotis
GGAGACACTTTGAGTCACTTTGGACACTTCTGGCTTCTGACTTCAAGAGGGAACTTGGAAGAACCCAACGCCATTTCAGCTTGCTGAAGAAAGACTTTAGGGAGACACGAGAGGAGCTGGCATTCTCTATCATGTCTCTATTCCTAGCTTAGTGTTCTAGAAGACGAGGGGAATTTCCCCGTTGGGTGAGAACAAGGACACTTTCTCTTGGTTGAGCTGAGTTATCCTATTCCCAATGGGAGAGATCCTTCACATATGTAGGGTTGGCTACATATTCTCAGGCACTGTCCCTGGCATGTAAAGTATATAATGAATCCTTTATTTACCTAGTGACACAATATATTAGTACAGAAGTACACATGGATAACTTGTAAATTAATAAACATATTTATATTGGGGTGTATGCTGAATTTTTTTTAATCAAGAGTGGTGTATGATAAAAATATTAGAGAGCACTAACCCTATACACATTTAGAGTATTATGAAGCACTTTATTAAATCTCTTGCTCAATTCTAGGTAAGCTCTATGCACCCACCACATTCCTTCATCTACTGGTTTAGTAAGATTATCAACAAAGAAAACAAGGCTATTCTGGCATGACCTGTTCCTGATGAAGCCAAGCCAGTTTGTTTGTAAACACAGCATCCTTTTCTATGTACTTAGTAATCATCCCTTTAAGGATCTGTTCTACAGCTTTTCTAGGAATTGAAGTCAAGCTTATTATTTGCTTCCCTTTCTTGAAAACTGGAACATTTACCTGTTGTTTATTCCTTCTGGTACATAGATCCCACTATAAGATATACAATGTAAGGATCATGATGGCAGAAAGAAAAATCTCAATAATAAAATATTCATAATAGTACTTTTATGTGGTAGCCAAAGTCTAGAGAATCAATAGATGTATATCAATTGGGAAATGGACAAATTGACTGTGGCATATGAATATAATGAGATATTAATGAGAAATGACAAAGGTGAGAAATTTAGAGAAACATTGAAAGGGAAGCCTCAATATGAACTGACACAAAATTAAGTAAGCTAAATGGGAAAAATATGTAAAATGGCCAAAATTGTGTATCTTCTTGTTTTTAATATGATTAAAGTCATTAGCTTCCATTGGCTTCATTCTAATTTTTGAGGAATTATTTTCTTCAGTGATATTTTGGACCTCCTTCTCCATTTGCCCAATTCTGCACTTTAAGGCATTCCTCTCCTCATTGGCTTTTTGGACCTCTTTTGCCATTTGGCTTAGTCTCTTTTTTAAGGTGTTATTTTCTTCAGCATTTTTTTGGGGATCTCCTTTAGCAAGTTATTGACTCATTTTTCATTCTTTTCTTCCATCACTCTCATTTCTCTTCCCAATTTTCCTCTACTTCTCTTACTTGATTTTCAAAATCCTTTTTTGAGCTCTTCCATGGCCTGAGACCAATTCATATTTTTCTTGGCTCCACCCCTATATTTGTCTCTTAAATATAGTTTGGTAGAGTGTTTTCTTTCTCGATTTGTGAAAATAACTTTTGTAGTATAGATATTATTTTCTCTTTCAAGGTTTGACAGAATTCTCTTGTAAAACCATTTGTCTTGAGGTCACTCCCCCTTCCTGCTTTAGTTCAGTTAGTTCAGTTCCACTTACTGAAATTGGGTTGCCCAAGACCTCTATTTGATGTTTTGTTAATTTGAATATTTTATATTATTTACTAAACATCTTCTGTTTCCTTTAAATTTTGTTTGGCTGGCATATAATGGTGTAGTAGGTTCTGATAGTTCCTTTTATTTCATTATGATTTCACCTAATTAATGTTTTATTTTGTAATTTAATTTTCAGCCTCTTTTTAAATCAAGTTAGCTACAAGATTGTCAATTTTGGTAGATTTTTTTCAAAGAACTAGATTTTAATTTTGTTCTTCAGATCCATATTCTTTTTGGTTTTTAATTTATTTATTTCTACTATAATTTTCAAAATTTGCTATTTTTTGCTTATTTTGGGTTTGTTCATTTGTTGACTTTCTTATTTTAATTTCTTATATAATTCACTAATTCTTTTTGAAAAATATTCTGTTAACGTATGTTCCCAGGGATATAAGTTTTCCTCTAAGGATTGCTTTAGCTACATATTGAACATTCTGATATCCCATTTCACCATTATCATTCTCTTTTGCATAGTTATCAGTAATTTCTATGATTTGTTCTTTGGCCCATTCATTGTTCATAAAGTTCTTAATAAATCTCCATTTATATCTATATATTTTGTCTGTCCCTGTATTAATTACTATATTGTTATTATACTATGGTCTTTAAAGAATGTGTGTTTAGCATTTTATATTTGTCATAATTTTTCTGTTCTTTAGTTGCTAAAGTTTAGCATATGCTCTACTTTTGTAAAGACACTCTGTGGTGCTGAGAATATGTATATTGTTCAATGTTCCCATTCAGAAGACGCTATAAGTCCTTTTGCTCAAAATTTTTGAAGTTCATTGAGTTTGATATTTTCTAACTTGCCCAACTCTGAGAGAATATTAAACTCTCATAGTATCATTGTCTTGCTATCTGTTTCATTTTGCTGATTAATTAACTTTTCCCTTTTAAATTTAATTGCCATGTATTATAGGAGCAACATCCTAACACTTCCTCTGTCCTGCATACAAATTAGGCTAATTTTTCCTTAAAAGGTCTTGTTGTCGGGTTGCCAATAATGATGCCAGTGCTTGAATCTTCAATTTTCTGAGTCAATCAAGTCTTGAGGATAGTCTCCTTATCTATTACGGAAAAATTAGCCTAACTTGCATGGGAGAGAAGGGTTAGGATATTGCTCCTTCCATACCATGACTTTTGGCGTCTATATGTTTACTACTGGTATTAGTTCACTTTTTATGGTTCTAACAAACATAATATAGTTTTCTTATTTCTATTGATATTGTGACTTTTTATTTTTGTTGATAAGAGGATTGCAATTTCTGATTTTTACAATAACATAATATGAAAAGAAACAAAGTCAAATGTTTGACTTGTTCACTTGACTTACTGAGTCATTGTAATAACCAATCTTGGCCCTTGAGAAGAGATGAAGATATGCACTTCACTTTCCTTTTCTTGGAGAAGTGGGGGACAATGGCTATAGAATAATATCGGGTTTCTATCCAGGTCAGTTTAGCTTTTTTTTTTCTTTGTTGCAAGGGCAAGCTCATTGAGTGATTTGGGGACAGAGGAGGGTGTATCCACAAATGACTTTGATATAAAAACCAAAGGGAACAATACAACTTTAACTTTAAAAATGAAGAGTGGGGAGACACTCATAGTTGACTTACCTCTCAAAGACATATCTAACAATCATTACAACAAATGTCAATAACTTCTAGCAAGTCCTTGGGGTGAGGATATATGGTCCCATCTGAATCTTCCAAGTTAGCCCATGAGTACTCATGAGGGAACAAATATTGGTCCTTCCAAAACCATTCATATAGGCTAAACAGCATCCTGTAAATAAGAGACAGAGAGTTTTAGTGGAAGTATTCCAAAAAAGTGATGACACATCACTGGCAAGGAATATTATGTTCTGGTTAATAAAAAAAATTATGGCAAATTGAGAGTAAACATATATGGATTTCTGATTGTAAAAATAGAGAATGTCACAGCTGCAAGGTACCTTGAAGTCTTTTGACATATAGGGAAACTGGGACCCAGATAGGGATCATATGTTGTTACAGTGGCAGAAGTGGACCTAGAACCCAAGTCACCGGACTCTTTTGTCCAGAACTCTTTTTATGACACTTACCTTTGTTGTCCCAAGGCCACACACAGGACATGTTTGGGTGGTCTTCATTTAATATACAAGAGGCCCTTATATATGAGAGGTATATCGGGGCTACTACTGCAGAGCCAAGTCAGCATCTGGTTTTCAAAGAGAAACCATTATTTTCCTTTCCCAAGGTGAATGACCTTCCCACATCCCTTTCTCAATGCTGGACCAGAGGCATAGACTCCAAAAGAATATAAACTCCTTAAAAAAGAGACAATTTTTTTTTGCCTTTATAAAACTCAGTTAACATTTCATATAACAGAATCTTAATAAAAGCTTGTGGAACAGAAATCCATAAACACAAACCCTTCCCCAGTATAACAGGAATCACCAACTCACTGGAACACACTCAGAGTAACAACTCTGGGTGCCAGTATACCATATGAATGGTTTTTTAATTTATTTGGGGGGGACGCCCTGCTTCTACTTATTTGCGATTCACAACTGATGGACTTGTGCTTTGAAATGACTAACTCTCCTTATCAGCTGAAAAGCTAGAGCAGTCTGGATGAACGCAGCATGGTGGCCTGCCTCCTAACCCACTTTTCTTTTCCTGGCGATGACTCATGAAAGAATGCTTTTGATTTGCATGCTGAGAATCAAGTAGGAGAGGACTAGGTAGCCCCGTTCCTAATCTGCTCCAACCTTCATGTGGCTAAACTCACGTGGAAGTTCACACATGTGTCCTACTCGGGCAAGGCCGAGCTTGAACTTGGGATGCTTCTTTCATGCTAGTTCTTTCTTAGATGTTTCCAGTCTTGGAGGTAACTGTGAGGCAGAGAAGTCAAAAGGGCTTGGATCCTATGGGTTGGAGTTAGCTTACGGCAGGGGAAGTTTATTTATTTGGAGATGATGGTCTCTGACGAGAAGACTGAAAACCTAGCCATTTTGGCAGCAGACACATATGCTTGGAATGGTTTGGACAGTGCCAGAATGAGGTGAAATGTAAAATGAGCACAGTGGCCATGCCCTGGTAAAACCGTCTCAGCAGATGGGTTAAACCAGGTTGAAGGTAACTGATAAGACTCAAATCCTTCAGTGGGTTTTGAGGGGGAGGGTGTCTGCATTAAGCTCGTGAAGACTTCCCTACCCTTTTCCCCTGAGGAATGGGTGGATGAGAACAATTCGTCCCAATGGCCATGAAGGTGGCTGAAGTAGGTAGAACCCTTAAAGCTTGATCAGACATTGAAGACACCGAAGTCATCTACTTCAGCCTGGGCCATTATCAGCCATCTTGGTTTTTGTCCTGCCACTGGACTTCAATGACTCTGGAGGAGAGATGAGCCTGACAATTTTGTCCTTAAATCCAATTCACACGTGAGTCAAGACATCACCCTCTGATGTCACTGGTCCTCTTAGAAAATGGTAGATGATACAAAAAAAGCCAATGCAACAAAAATTAGGAGGGAAGCAGAAAATTGGGAGAAAATCTTTACAACTAGTGTCACTGATAAAGGCCTCATTTCTAAAATATACATGGAACTGAGCCAAATATATAGGAATACAAGTCATTCCCCAATTGAGAAATGGTCAAAGGATATGAACAGGCAGTTTTCAGAGGAAGAAATTAAAGATATCTATAGGCGCATGAAAAAACGCTTGAAACCACTACTGATTAGAGAAATGCAAATCAAAACAACTCTTAGATACCACATCTCTCCTGTCAGATTGGCTAAAATAACAAAATAGGAAAATGATAAATGCTGCAGAGGATGTGGGAAAATTGGAACATTGTTACCTTGCTGGTAGAATTGTGAACTGATCCAGCCATTTTGGAGAGCAATTTGGAACTATGCCCAAAGGGCTATAAAAATGTTCATACCCTTTGACCCAGCAATACCACTTCTAGGGTTGTATCCCAAAGAGTTCACACAAGCGGGAAAAGGACCCATATGTACAAAAATATTTATAGCGGCTCTTTTTGGGGTAGCTAAGAATTGGAAATCAAAGGGATGCCCATCAATTGGGGAATGGCTGAACAAGCTGTGGTATATGAAGGTCATGGAATACTATTGTGCTATAAGAAATAGGGATGATACAGACTTCATAACAACCTGGAAATACCTACACGACATAATGCTGAGTGAGCGGAGCAGAGCCAGGAGAACATTATACGCAACCACAGATATATGGATTCTGTGAGGACCAACCCTGATAGACTGCTCGTCTCAGCCACACAAGGTACAAAGACAACTCCAAAGGACTCACAACGGAGAATGCTATCTACATCTGGAGAAAGAACCGTGAAGTATGAATGTAGATTGAGGCACACTTCATGCTAGCCTTTCCCTCCCTCCCCCTTTTTTTTCATTTTTCTCTCTTTTATTTTTGTTTTTGGGGTTTTTTTTGGTCCTGTTTCTTCTTTCTCATCATTCATTTCATTGGTCATAATTCTTCTCCATAAGTTGACTAGTGTGTAAATTAATTCAATGCGAAGTTATATGAGATTTCATGTCGTCTTAGGAAGGGAGGGTGGAGGGAGGGAAGAAAATGTGGAACTCAAAATTATGTAGAACTGAGTGTTGTAAACTAAAAATAAAAAAAAAAAATTAAAAAAAAGAAAATGGTGGATGAACTACAACAACTGTCCTGCAAACTGCTTTATGTTCTGATTAAGTTTAAGTAGTTGTCTCCTAGATAATTGTAATAGTACTTATAACTCGTTATTGAATACTGGGTTTTTTTTGTGCCCTTGTGAGTGGACTTTATTTAGCATTTCTTTTTATGTAGGAGTAAATTATTGCAATAAATGACTCATATTGTCCAGTGAGTACCTTGTTATGTTCTCCCTTCCTGGGAGGTCCTAGAAATGAGCCAGGAAATGAAATTATCCATGAGGAGCAGGGTGGTGGGCTTAATGAGACAAAGAGTGAACAGGGAACCTAATCTTTTCTCATTAGCGGGCAGAATTTCTTAAGACTGAATGTGTTTTAAACTGAATGACTGGATACTCAATATGCAGTGGTGCAATGCCCCAGTCCCTGTGGGCCCACCAGCTGCTATTCAAGGTCACACCAGTCGAGTGGCTTTGGTAAAAACCCTGACTTGAAAAAGCAACTGACATTTCTGTAATTCTTGAAAGTTTGCAAAATATACATTATCTTAATGATTGCCAGCACCACCTTGATCATCATCTCCCTCAGACGCTAATAGAGATAGCCCAGGATCTTGAACAGAAGAACTTTGAGAGTAGCAGTGAACTCTTCCTAGTAGGCAGCAGACCTTCTTCCAGCTTAGCCCTCACAACCATCTTCAAGTGGGCAAACCATTTCGGAAAAGTGGTGTACTTCTTCATCACCACAACTGGCAACTGTTGACCAACTGTCACCAAAAGGCAGATAAGTCACAAGAGTGCCAGCGCCTAAGACTTCCTGGCAGTGCCAGCACCCCTCCAGGCAACTGTTTTTGCTTTATGCACAGGACTCATGGCCATCATGTGGAGAAACAATTCCTGTAGAAAAGGGTCCAATTATCTTTACCAACTGACAGCCAGTCAACCTAACTGAAGTAGGAAGGGAGAGATAGGGGGCAACATATGACAGGCATATCAAACCACCAGCACCATCATCTCCTTGACCTCTATCTCCTTCAGACCCCAATGGAGACAGCCCTGGACCCTGAATCCCAGAATCTTAGGGATAACAATGCCTTTAGCACAGCCCTATACCGCAGCAGGATGGAGAATCTCAGGTGAAGAAACAACAGATTATTGTTCAGGAATCTACTAACAGAAAGAGAATAGAGAGAGAAAATATTTTACCATACAGCTTTCCAAAAGTTTTCAAACCTTTTACTCTCAAACCCTCTATTAACACTATTTGTCCAAATAGGTTATATGTTCTTTTCTTTCTACCCATGTTCCTCTTTTTCCTACATGCTTAAAGTTTTGAGCCTTTCCTTCTATCTGTTTATCCTTCTGGTGGACTTTGATTAAAGCCCCTTTGAAACTGCATGTACCTTATTTCTTTCTAATTCTGATCTGACCCTTCTCTTATCCTCCTCAACTGGCCTTTGCCTATCATATAACCTAAGCAGCAAAGTATTGAAAAATACTTTGTATTTTCAAAGTATTGGAAAATACTCTCTTTTTTCTCTCTCCTATCCACCTGCTCCTCTGATGCTGCTTCAATCAGGGAGAGAGGGAGAGGGGGAGAGATACGAAAAGTGGCATTCCAAGGAAAGTCCACTTGCAGCCCTTGAAGGCTACTCTTGCCGGCTGACTGAATTTTAAACCTTTCAGGGTGTCAGATTACACACAGACACTCATTTGCATCACACAGAGACACTAACACAGAACAAATACAGACAGAGTAATACAGATAATGACAGGGAGAATCCAAAAGCTCAGAAACCCTCTGCACAAATCAGATGCTTTTGTTTGGCCCTCCAGATCATAACAGAGGCTATGTAAGATGTTGCCTTTTTGAGGTCTTGGAGACAAAGCTTTAAGATAATCATGGGGCAGATCCCCAGATGTAGGGGGAAATTTGCCCATCTCTTTACCTACATACCTTAGAGAGAAAGAAATAGGAACCTGTAGCCACTTGCCTCAACCAGCATCCTGGAGAGGGAAGAACTAAACCACAGTTGTTCCCAAAACAAGGTGTCCCCTATCAAGATGGAATTCTGCCAGAGCCTGTTGCAGGCTTGACCCAAAGCCCCTGCAAGCCTTCCTAGGTGCTTGAGGGGAGAAACCCAACTACAGGGTGAGGAGAGGCTTACCTTGACTCAGAGAACACTGAAGACCTCAGATTGCTTCTCTTACGGGCCAACACAGAAATGATGTGGTTTAAGGGATTCAGGGACCCTTCCTGTAATATCAATTAAGTTGGAACTTTTTTTTTTACTGTTTCAGAATGATAAATTAAATGTCTTTGATTGAGCCTTACTATGTACTAGGTGCTAAGCCTATGTAGGTGTGAAGCCCTCAGGGTCCTAAGTGGAGTTTCTAAGACCAGAGCCAATAGCAGGAGCTTAGGTTCTTGTCACTCAGATGACATGTGATGATGGCTAAAGAGTGTAGCCACTCTAAGAGCCTCCTGGCTCACCTAGACATTGATGGTTTCTTGGTAACTACGAATTGTATTTGTTCTGTTTATAATTATGTTTGTAATTGTTTGTGTTTGCTCTGAAGTTCAGGGTGCTAGTTTTTTCCCCTGAACTAAGTGAATGATATTTGTATGCTGGATTGAAATAAGATTCTTAACTGCCTAACATTACTTTCCTTAGGAAAGCAGATCAAAGAACCCGTGCTGGCAGAGTTTTTGTTGTTGGGTTTGTGTTGGTCTTTCACTCCCACAGCAACTGCTAGCAAAATTGTTACGACACCCCACCAAAGACTGAAGTAGTGGACAGGGTCATCTGGAATGAATTTGCAGACTCAAGCATTCTTTAAGTCAAGATGGTAAAGGTTTATTGCAGTGCCAATATGGTGGGCAGAGCTCCCTAAGGAGTTTGCCCTTAACAGGAATGATGCTAAAGCTTATATCGAAATAGTAGTGGATTATCTGGCAGACATGCTAATCAGGTGATAACTTATAACCTTGGTCACAGGCATCATTCTCTATTTGTTGTTGTGTTTGTCCTTCATTTTCAAGAGGACCATGACATCAGGGAAATGATGATATGACTTGCAGTTGACTTTGATTTGAGTGAGGAAGGGCTGTGCAAGGTCACCAGCCTCACTTTATCCTCCAGAGCCATCTGGGTCCAGTGACCTGATATTCATCAGGATGACTGGAGATGACCCAGGATGCAATGGGAGACCTTGGTTCTTTTAGGCTAAGGCCTTTTCATGTACTCACTTAGAGCGAAGTAATGCCCATTCAATGAATAGACCTTTTTAAGAAGTGAGTTAAGGGGGGGGGGAGCCAAGATGGCGGCTGGGAAGCAGCGACTGGCGTGAGCTCCCCGCCAAGTCCCTCCAAAAACCTATAAAAAAAAATGGCTCTGAACCAATTCTAGAGCTGCAGAACCCACAAAGTGGCAGAGGGAAGCAGGGCTCCAGCCCAGGACAGCCTGGATGGTCTCTGGGTAAGGTCTGTCCCACACAGAGCTCCCAGGCCCCAGCTGAGGGGAGCAGAGCTGAGCCCAGCGCGCACAGCGCGAACAGACCAGACGCAGACCTACCAGACCAGGAGACGAGTGGAGAGTGCCCCGGCATCCTGAATTACTGAGCTGTGGCATACACCAGATCTCTCAACCCACAAAGAGCAAAGATATCAGAGAAGGTTAGTG
>JAQQSZ010020914.1:0-10034 GCA_028646595.1 Phalanger gymnotis
TCTCTCTCTCTCTCTCTCTCTCTCTCTCTCTCTTCTCATCTTCTCACTCCCACAATCCCCTCCTTTAAATCTGGAGATAATGTAATGGTCCCTCAGGTCCCTGTAGTCACCTCTTCTGATGATTTATGGAATTTAAATTGAATAAAGAGTTAGGAGTATATTCACAGTAGCTCAGAGCCCCCAGTTAGAAAAATTCTGAACATTTGGACAGAGCTTTTATTGTTGAGGAATGTTAAAGAGCCCTCTGAACTTGACTCTTTGAGTTGCCATATTCTCCCAACCAGTGGACCCAGAGTTTGTAGGAAGCCCTTAATGTATCAAGGACAAAGACCCCAACCCTACCCCAAGCTGAAATCGTTTGTTATTTCATCTCAAACTGGACTGCCTTTGCGAAGTAAAGACAGGTGCCAGTCAGTCTGCACTGGACTGAAATATTACTTGTGCAGCTGTAGATAAGGAGAACGTCACCATTTTTATAGTCTAGGAGTTCACAAAGGAAAAGAATGCAGCTGTTGCTGTCACCTTGATCCTCCCCTCAGAAGAGGCTTTATCCTTTTCCCCTCTCATGCCACATTCCTTTGGGCGGAGATTTGTTTTTTCTCCTCCTTCCTTTATCCTACTGTTATAAATATGCAAACTTCTGTATGGATTGTGAAGTTTTTGGGTTCTGCGCGGATGTTTATTTCTCTTTTAGTAAAGATCCTCAAATCATCCATCCCTTTCAGCTGCAAGTTCCAGGATGCCATCACTTCCCAAATCTTTACTCCCAGGGCTTCTCAGTGCTTACCGAGTTGGACTAAGCTTCTCCCTGAGGCTTCTCTCTTTCTAATGCCATGACCCTGTGACTCTAGGTCTTCAAGGGAAAAATGAGCAGCTTGAGAAGGCCAAGGTCTCCAACGCAGCTCTGAAACCGCAGAACCGTGAGTGCCCCACCCTCCCCACACACACTTTGGACTGACTCCCAAGCTCCTGTCCAGTCCCTTCATCACTCATTTCAGTATCACGTGGAGAGGTATGCAAGGTACAGACCACCTATTCCTTCTCTGCTAGCTTCCCCACTGTGCCTCTTCCTGGCTACTTCAGAAAAAGGGAAGAAGTAAAAAGGAATTCATCCCCAACCCAACAAATGACCTTCCCCTCTGACACACCTTGACCCCCAAGAAGCTTCTGATCAGACAATAATAGTCTGACTCTGACTCACACTGACCAAGCTTTGATCACTGCTCTGTACTCAGCCCCCTTCAGAGTCAAGAGGCAGAGCTGAACCCTGCTCAGCTCTGGTCTCTTCTCTACTCATCCTCATTCCTCTTTCTCACTAAGAAATCCTTCATCAGAGAATCTCACAATGTACTGTTTCCCTCGGTGAAAATGTCTACTACTTTTCCTGTGGCAACATGTCTTGGAATGGTGCTGAGCAGTACTGTGTGTCAAAGGGCTCCCACCTGACCTCAGTGACTTCGGTGGAAGAACAGGTCAGTGCTGTCCTTGGTGGCCCTAGAGGTGAGAGGTATAGATATGTCTTTAAGTAGAGTGTCTGTGGGCAGCTTACCTTTCCTCTCTGTTAGTCTACAAGGGACCCAGACAATCTCACACACAGTTGAGACTTACTGATAACACACAGAGAGGTGAATAATTCATGGTTAGGAAGGTGATACTGTCCCACTGTCCTCTGTCCTGCTCAGACTGTTTGTGGAGAATTGAATCAATTCTGGACACAAATAGGGCATTGGTAAAGTGGGCTATGACCAGAAAAGTAAGGGATCTGGAACCCATGCTATACAAGTATCAGCTATAGAAAATAAGGGTTTTTGACCTGGAGATCGGAAGACTCAGGGGACACGCAGGCTTCCTACAAGTATTTAAAGGGCTGTCAGAGGAAGAGGGATTTGCCTGTTTCTGCTTGGCCCCAAGGGAGAGAATCAGAAGCCATGCAGGGCAGTTGTCAAAAGGTATGTAATGAGGTCCTGGTCAATGGGAGGTCCAACTTCACATGGCCTGACGCCTGCCCACATGGAAGTGGCTGGGGCCGTGCATCCAGAAGTTCATAATGATGTGTAACTGAATGCCCACAATCCACAGTTTGCGGAATGTACCGACATCCTGTCCTTGGGTTTTCTTTGTTGGTCATGCTGTGGAAAGATGGATTGTTGACTCTCTATTTAACCACTTCTGTGGTGCCACATTCTCCCAGTGATGTTCTATCACTATGAGCCATGGACCAGCACCTCTACCAAGAGTGAGAATTATGACATCCCAAAGACCAGTGCTGGTCATATGCAGACTCTATCACATTGCCCTGATGACATTCATTGGAAGTGGCAGAAAAGAGATCACCCAGATGATTGGAAAAGGACATGAGCAGATCAGATTTAGAGCTGGAGAAGACTGCAGAAAAGACCTCATTTAAACTCTTCTTTTGACATATAGGGAAACTGAGGCCCAGAGAAGGGAAGGGACTTACTACACATTAGTCACCACATTGACCTCATGCTCACACTGAAGCACAGTCCTTGGCATGTGGTAGGATCTTAATAAATGCATAGTGATTAATTTATTTATATGCATATAGCTATATATACACATGCAGTCACATATATGTACACATTTAAAACATAAACATACACATAGAAAAAGTACACCTTGGCAACATGCTTTCAGAGTGAGTCTGTCTCTAATGCCCTTTCTGGGATCTAGTGTTACCCTTCTGAGATTGGGGTATTTCTTTACTATTGAGATCAAATCAGTCCTTCATTCTGGTATATGCCTTAGGGATACCTACACACGCCAATGGAATACTTACAAACATTCACACAGGGTGTACTTCCATGCACAAATTTAGACATACACCTCCTAAAAATCACTCATTTCTCACTCCATAGGAATTTATTTACCAAAAAGGTTCTGGTGGCACATTCTGGACTGGACTCAATAACCAGAAGACCTCCACCTGGACCTGGACAGATGGGAGGTCATTCAATGAGACTCAAAGCAAGATGCGAGTGAGTCCAGCCTGCCCTCCCTCTTCTGGGCTTTACTTTGGCAAACAGCTCCTTGGAGACTCTGGGACCTCTCCCCAGAGGAGGCCCAAGCCTAGAGTCAAGTCAGAGTAAGGCAGTTACCTGAGTATCCAGCCCTGGGCACATCTCTGCCTTCTGTGAGCACATGTGCTATGTCTGCACGTGTATGGATGTGTACCCTTTCTGTGGTCTATGATATCAGAAAGATAGAACTGAGAGGTGGGCACTGGCTTTAGTGGAACCCTGCAGGGGCTCTGAGGGATCTTGCACGTGGGAGTGGGATGTGGAGCTCTTTGGGTTGTATCTAGAAGGGTTTAGAGATCAGTGATGTCAAACTCAAATGGTAATCCATCCCTAGGGCAGCCCTTTGATGCTGAAAACCACAAATTAACATTATCTATGTTTGATTGTGGTTTTATTTATTTTGTCAAACAATTCCCAATTATGTTTTAATCTGGTTTCAGCCATTCTCTGGAGAGCGGCTGCTGCATGCTGCCCGTGGGCTGTGTGTTCGTCACCTCTAGTTTAGAGCAGTAGAGTGTCTCTAGAGGCCCGTTTTCTCCCAGACCCTGGCTGGAGGTGGGGCCAGGATGGGGCAGCCTTAGATGGGAAGTCTCCTGAAGCCTATTAGGCTGGTCCCCAGCACAGGGGAAGGAGTTTCCTATGAAGCCGCGGTGTATACCTGGGAATAAGATCGTTTGTTCTGTTCTTTCTCCCTCTAGGTTTTGGGCACCAGGGCAGCCAAACAGTAGGCAACGAATTGAACATTGTGTCATTTCCTGGACAATTAATCGTAAATCACGGAGGGCTAAAAACTGTCAGACGCATTTCAAGTTCATTTTCAGGAGAAAATGTGGATCATCTAAGCTGTGCTCATGGCCATGAGCTCTTCTGAGGACCATATTTTAAGCAAAGGGGATAGGCCGGTCAACAAATCAACAACCTCTTATTAAGTCCTTCCTACATGTCAGACACTATACAAACATCCTTCTATCTACCACCCGCCTGAGCTTCTGGACTTCATTTTTTCCAACTTTACATTTTCCCAAAGGGGCCTAGAACAATTTCTAGAGGCCTGATCAGCTGAGTCAAGGGATGCCCCCAACCCATCTGGCAGACATAGACCATCCTCTCCAAATCATCATACACACACCGGTCCCACATCGCAGCATATGGCACTCTCCGTTCTCTAGAACAACAGACTGGCTTGTTCCTCCATCATGACCTTTCATCTCTTGACTTTAAGCATTTTTGAGGGCTGGCTGTTCCCATGCTTCTTCCTCCCCCTCCATGTCCTGGCTTCTCTGCTCCCTTCAAGGCTCAGCTAAAGGCCCAGTCTCCAAGAAGTCTGCCCTAGTCTTCCTTAACCTTCCTGCTTTTCCTCTGAGATTATCTCTAGTGTTTCCTCTATATATCCTACTTGTACATAATGACTTGTATGTTGTCTCCCCATAGGGCTATGAACTTCTTGAGGTCTTACAAACACACACACACATCTGCATCTATCTTTCTATCTATCTAGATGTAGATATTACATATATGTGGTCCTGGGACAAGTCCCTATGGACAAGTTCATAGCCTCCTCTTTTTCTTATGTACTTAATGTTCTGTGTACTGTGGCACAGATGGAAAACTCCCTGCTTTTTACAATTTATCAAAAGAGTTTGGGTGGAAGCTCACTTCAGTTTTTGCCTTTATGTGGCCCAGGAGCTAGGACCGTGCTGAGCACAGAATGGGTGATTCTTAAAAGTCTGTTGAATGAATGATCTGTATGAATGAATGGACCCCAATCCTTCATGGACTGTTTGATAATTGGCCAAAAGCCACCTCTGCTCTTGCCTGGCCCCTTATCAATGGGGTCAGGTAGAAGTTCTCAGTAGAAGTTCTTCCTGGATCCTCACCTGAAGCCCAGCCAGAGCTGGAGAGCTGGATCTATCGAGGAACTAGCATTACTAGCCCAGGTTGTCACCATGAGTGCCTTAGGAGTGGGGGAAAGGAAAGGAGAAAAAAGGGAGGAGAGGGGAGAGGAGGGAAGAAGAGGAGAAGGGAAAGAAGATGAGGAACTGCTTTTGGAATATTTAACAAGTGTATTTATCAAATGCTCACTCCATGGTAGGCACTGGGGAGGCAATGACCAAAGTGAGCCAGATCTTGCCTGACGGAGCTTTTATTCAATGAGGGTGACAATAGGTTCACAGACAAGAAAAGACAGAGTAGATACACACACATATGCAAGGACTGGGATAGGGGAGGGGCCAAGCCCTAAGGAAGCCATCTTGAAGGAAGGTGGCTCTCGGGTTGAAGCTCAGGAGGATCTAGGGTATCCAAGAGGCAGAGATGTGGAAAGGGAGCAGACCAGGCACAAGAAATGATCTGGCAAAAGGCAGAGGAGGCAGGGGGTGGAATGCCGTGCAAAGGGCAGAGGAAGTAGCCAGTTTGATGGAGCACTGAGCGTGGAGGAGCTCAACAGAGTAGAAAATGTGAATGAATCTACAGTCTGAAGACCTGAGTTCAAATGATGCTTCTGTCACTCATTCCTATTCAAAAGCCATCTAACTTCTCCCGGCTTCAGTTTTCTCAGCTGAAAAATGAACTAGGGCCTCTAAGGTGCCTTCCAGCTCTAAATCTGTGATCCTATTGCCTACAATCCTGTAAATTTTGTGATTGGTCTTCATTCTATTTCATCAGCACAGTAACATAATTGTTATGAACCCAACTCTGAAGAGCTCTAAGTGCTAAAAAGAGTACTTATATTATATTGTCCCCTAAAGGCAATGGGAAACTAAAGGAGGTTCTTGGTCAGAGAGGTGACATGATCAGACCTATTTTAGTAGTATGAGTCTGGCAGCTATGTGGGTAGATTGCAGGCTGGAGGCAGGGACATTAATTAGGAGGCATTTGCAGTAGTGCAGAGAAGTATATTCCTCAGAGAGTTATATACTGAGCTCACCACTCACCACTTGTCTGACCATGTGCCTGCTTGGCCAAGAAGCCCCCTGTGCTCTTGAGGGATGGAGGAAAAGCCTTCAGAGCTCGACCATCCCCTGACCTCATGTTCAAACCCTTACCTGTCTGCACCCTGAGATTCCTCTGGAAGTCAGTGGAGAATGGGAGGAGGAAGATAACCTGACAGCTCTTCTTGGTTCCCAAAACTCCAGTTAAATCCCCTATTTGCTGTGGCTTTCTCATGGTGATCTAATTGGAGGTAAAAGGAAGTTAAATTTCCCTTGGAATTTAAAAAATAAAAGTGTTTCACTTTTTCCTTTGATATGAGAAGGATTTGGAGCTATGAGGTAAGAGAAGGAAGAGGGAGAGAACAGGAATTTCACTTGCATACTCAACCTCACTGAAAAAGCCATAAATCTCCCAATTCCAAGCAACCTTCTGGGCTGGAATGTGCAGGCCATGAGTTTTATGGGTGCACTCTTGGGTTCTCTTGGGGATAATTTTAGGGGTGTTCATTTCTCTTTTAAATACTCTTCTGAAAAAATTATTTTGGTAACACTTCTCCTCTAAAAATGACCATGAAATCACAGATTTGGGGCTGGAAGGGTCCTTAGAAGTCATTCAATCCCACCTCCTCATTTTAGGGATGTGGAAACTGAGGCCCAGGGAGTTGAAATGACTTGTCAAAGGCTCTATGACTGATTAGGGTCAGAAGCAGGATTCAAAGTGGAGTGAAACAGACTCCAAATCTTGGATTCTATAACATCATATCCATCACCCAATGCTTCCAAGATTTGTGATTTCATCCATGTGGGTCCTTCCTCCCCTAACACCCTTGACATCCATCATGACTTGGAATGATTTTCAAAAAAATGGCTAAGGATGAAAAACGCTTTAGTCTGCAAATGCAGTAGTGACCTTCTCTAGGTCCAGTTAGACTTATCCTTGGTCAATAGATACAGAATAAAAAGTCATTTCCATAGAGTGGTTGGATGGCCAGAATCTACTTGTTAATAGCTGTTCAGTGTCATTGTGGCAGGACATCTTTAGTGGAGTACTCCAGGGATCAGTGCTTGACCATTCTGCTAAATTTTTCTATCAGTGACTTAAATAAAGGCAAAGCTGTCATCTTCAGCAAAATGGCAAGTGACACAAAGTTGGCTTGGGGATCGCCCCCTCTGTGGATGACAGAGTTGGGATCCCAAAGGATCTAGAAAGACTAGAATGCTGGACTCAATCTAATAAGATGCAATTCACTAGAGATAAATGTAAATGTATACATTTTATAAATTTATACAATATTTATATATAAATGTACACAAAATATATAAAAATCAATTTTTATAATATTAAGATACGTCAAATGTTGTTAGATAGCAGTTGTTCTCAAAAAGGTCTGGATTTTTAAAAATTCCACAAGCTCAGTATGAGCCAGCAGTGTAACAGGAGGGCCAAAAAATGCAGTGGGATTTTGGGTGGCATTATTGTCCTTGCTGTTCCTTTTTCATTTCTGAAGAGGAGCAATGGCATCATATCTTGTCATATCTTGAGTTGTGTGTGAATTGGGTGGCATTAAGACAGGGCAGAGCTTCCAGGAATGGGGACGTGATAGTAGCATTGTTCCCTGCCCTTATCAGTTCTCATCTAGAGGCTCGTGCTTGGTTCTGGGTGCCAAGACTTGAGAAGGACATTGCTAAGTAAAAGGTTGTCCAAGGGAAGGTGACCAGGTTAGTAAAGGGCCTTGTATCCCTAATGTCTGAGGATCGGCCAAATGACATGGCCGTGGTTAGCCTAGGAAAGACTCCACGGGGACCTGACTGCTATCTTCATGCATTTGAAGGACTGTTACTTGAAGGAAGAATTACATGTATTTGTTTGGGCCCATGAGGGCTGAACCAGGAGCAATGGGGGGAAAGGTGCAAAGAAGGAAATTTAGGCTGTTTATCTCAGGGTTTATGTAATGAGGGATATTGTCAGAGTGTTAACAGCTGCCTAATCTAGTCTAGCCTACTCTTTGTTTTACTGAAGCACCCAGATGGGGTGGGGTGGGGGGTAATGCAAGCAATGTCACACAGAAGTATAATGGCACGGGTAAGACTAGCCCTCAAATCTCCTGATTCCCAGGCTGGTGTTCTTTCTATCAAGCCATGTCCATTATGGTGGTGGGACAGTGTACAAAGAATGCTTGAGATCAAGAACCTGGCTTAAATTCCCAGCTGTGATATTTCCAAGCTGTGTGACCATGGACAAGGGCTAGTGAAGATTTCTTTTTTGGGCTAGACGGCTATGGAAATCCCTTCCTACTCTTAAAATCTGTGATTCGATAAAGTCACTTTCCTACTCCAGGGCTCAGTTTCCTTGTCTGTAAAATGGGCATAACAAACACATGGCAGAGGTTAGCCAAGATGTGAGCTTTTGAACCCTAGGGAATGCAAATAGTGGGTATTTACAGAGCATGTCTCTCTGTTCACCTGGCTCCTTTGCCAACACATCAAAGAAAGATCTGCTCCAGTTGGGGAGGCCCCACCTCCCAACAAGGTCCATTCTGGCCAAACTCCCATCATGTCACCTAACTCATCTTCACTGGTTCAAAGTTGGACTGTGATTGCTGGTTTCCCGATAAAGCCAAGTTATCTAATTTCGTGAGGACCCTCATTGTAGCAGGACCATTCTTACCTTCTTCTTTTTAAAAATTTTTAAACTTTTTTGAGTATTTTATTTTTCCCCGGTTACATGTAAAAACAATTTTTAACATTTGTCTTTAAAACTTTGAATTCCAGATTCTCTCCCTTCCTCCCTCCCCACCATTGAGAAGGCAAGCAATTTAGTATACATGTGTAGTCATGCAAAACATATCCATAATAGTTATGTTGTGAAAGAAAACAGAGACAAAAATAACTCAAAAATAAAGTAAAAAAGTTTGCTTCAATCTGTATTCAGACACCAGTAGGGCTTTCTCTGGGGATGGAGAACATTTCTCATCATAAGTCCTTTGGAGTTGTCTTGGATCTTTGTTTTGCTGTGAATAGGTACGTCATTTACAGCTGATCGCCTTACAATATTGTTGTCACTTTGCATACAGTAAATTTTACTTTGCACCAGCCCATGAAAGTCTTTCCATGTTTTTCTGGGAGCATACTGCTAATCATTTCTTACAGCACAATAGTATTCTGTCATAATCACATACCACAACTTCTTCAGCCATTCCCTAATTGATGGGCATCTCTGCAATTTCTTTTTAAAAATTTTTTGAAATTAAAATTTTTTTTATTTTTGAAAATTTTAAAAAATTATTATTTTTAAAAATATTTTTAGTTTTCAGCATTGATTTCCACAAGAGTTTGAATTACAAATTTTCTCCCCTTTTCTCCCCTCCTTCCAACTCCAAGATGGCATATGTTCTGATTGCCCCATTCTCCAGTGAGCCCTCCCTTCTGTCACTCCACCCCCCCAGTCACCTTTTCCCTTTCTTTCTTGTAGGGCAAGATAGATTTCTATGCCCCATTGCCTGTATATCTTATTTCCTAGTTGCTTGTGAAAACTTTTTTTAACATCTGCTTTTAAAACTTTGAGTTCCAAATTCCCTCCCCTCTTCCCTCTCCACCTACCATCCCTAAGAAGGCAAGCAATACAACATAGGCCACATGTGTATCATTATGCAAAACCCTTCCACAATACTCATGTTGTGAAAGACTAACTATATTGTGCTCCTTCCTATCTTATCCCCTTTTATTCAATTTTCTCCCTTGACCCTATCCCTTTCTGAAAGTGTTTGCTTTTGATTATCTTCTCCCCCTATCTGCCCTCCCTTCTATTGTCCCCCCTTTTTTTTATCTCCTTCCTCCTTCTTTCCTGTGGGGTAAGATACCCAGTTGAGTGTGTATGGTATTCCCTCCTCAGATCAAATCTGATGAGAGCAAGATTCATTCATTCCCCCTCACCTGCCCCCTCTTCTCTTCCAATAAACTGCTTTTTCTTGCCACTTTTAAGTGAGGTAATTTACCGCATTCTATCTTTCCCTTTCTCCCTCTCTCAATATATTCCTCTCTCATCCCTTAATTTGATTTTATT
>JAQQSZ010020915.1:0-10034 GCA_028646595.1 Phalanger gymnotis
CCCCATGTCACAAATCTCTCTTTCTAAACTTCTATGTTGTCTTGGTCTGGAAGAATGTCTTACTCTGACTGTTTGTTAGTTCTGCCACTCCAGAGTTCTATTTGAGATAATAAAGTCATTTAGAGGGTAATATTGGGAGAGCTCAACTGAGTGCTTTCTCTACCCCACCATCTTGGCTCTGCCCCAGAAAGTCTTCTTGAAGGGTGTTTAAAAATGTTTTATTGATGCTTTTTCTTTTTTATACCATTGGTTCTTTGCAATGCCTTTGGCCCTATCCCTGGTTTATCTAGCTCCCTCTTAAAACTCTCTTTTATAACAACAACAACAAAACCCAGCTAAGTAAAACAAACTTACAAAGTGACTGTTACCGATAACATATGGAGTAATTTGCAGCCATAGTCCACCAGCTCTTGGGTGAAAGGAGGGACCACTCAATGTTTTGACATGAGAGGAATAGTATGTTGCAGGCATTATAGGATGTATTGGAGAGGGAATATCCTGGAGGCAAGAAAAGCAGTTAAAAGGTTGAGGCAATTGTCTAGGTAAGCAGGGACAAGGTAGGGAAAGTAATGTCAATGAGAGTAAAATGTAATGAATACTAGAAAGCTTTCAGCATGTGTTGAATCTTTCCCTCACTCTTAGTAGTAAGCCAGAGATATGAGTGTAATAAGTGTGAGAAAATTTTTCATCAGTGCCAGAGAATTTACTTTGGCTTTTGGAGATTGGGCATGGTTCTCTTCAGAATTTTAGAAATCAAATTAATAATATACTATTAGCATGGCCTTGGATATGGAAGAGCATTAACAAGAACTCTTGAACCTGGTCTTTGTTAAGAAGGTGCTTTTGTTGTATGATACTCAGCATACATGATACAGAGGAGGGTTCCTGTTTTAGTTATAGTGGAAAAGAATGCTGGATGTAGAATCATGGATGTGAAAATGTCCTCTGAAATTTGACTTTGGTTAATCAATTAATTTCTCTACATATAATTTCTTTATCTTTAAAATGAGAGGTTTGGACTAGGTGACATCTAAGGTACCTTCTAGCTCTAAACCCCATGATTCTATGACTTATTCTTTTTATCTCCTTGGAAAAATGACTTACCCAATCTTATAGATGATGGAACTGAGACTAACTGAGAATAACAATTCTGCCTTACATACATCACAAGATTTTGTTAGGAAATTTCTTTCTAAACTGTCAATATCACTTTCTAAATAGGAGCTGTTCTTATTACTGTGATGATCACTTAGAGCTTTCAATGGATCTATGATCTCATCAACTGAATTCCCTTTCCATCACTATAGATTGGAGTCTAGCCAGGCCTTCTCATGCTGAGTGAGTTATTTATATCCTCCTACTAATTATACCTGGAAGATTCTTTTAAAGCCCTGGAGGCCTTTCTCTTAGTCTTTTGCTGCTCCATGGATACCAATAGATTCGGGAGGTCCATCTCCTATCACTCACTCTTGCTACCTTACTGACCCACTTCCATTTTTTGGTCAATTACATCCTTAATAGCATATTAAGTATCACTCCTTCCTCATGTTTTCATTTGTAATCAGTTGTAGCTCACTTACCATTCCCCTTCCTTGTACATTTTGTCATTGCCCTTCAAGTCACCTGAAGTTTTATTCTGTCAGTACATATATCTTGACCAGGTTTGAATTGGAGGAGAATGGGCTAGATTGCATATGGGAAACTTTGCTGTGCTTTCCAAATTTCCAAGCTGCTCTATGTGGCCAAAGGCCATTAAAATTTGTCAAAATCTTTTGATATCATTTGATATTAATATCAACTCCCTATGTATCTCTCCCCTAAATAACAAAAAACCCACCGAAGAATAAAAAAAGATTTTTAAAAGTTCAGTAAAACTAACACATCAATTATATATGGCAGTATAGATGGAATTCTATATCTGAAGTCTTCCACTTCAATAAAGGAAAGGAAATGTTTATTTCTTCAGAGTGAAGCTTTGTCATTCTAATTACATTTTTTGGTTTTTATTTTTCTGTTGTAGTTCTTTCCATTTAAAAAGTTGTCATTGTATCTATTGTTTTCCTTATTCCTATTACTTAATTGTTGCATTTCATATATTTTCTCGTGTCTCCCTATAGTCTTTGTATACATTGTTTCTAATGGAACAGTAATATTTGATTACATTCATTTACCAATGTTCCTTTGGATATTTCTCAATTGATGGGCATCTGCTTTGTTTCCAGTTCTTTAATATTACAAAAAGTACTTCCATAAATATTTTGGTGCATATTGGGCCTATCATTGACTCTTTGGAGAGGTTAGGGTATGGACATTTTAGTTACTTTTTAAGAATAATTTTGAATTGAAAAAGCCATCTTTTAAAAGCACTAATATTTTTCTAGTAATGCATGTCTATAAATTGCGAAGCACCATAATCTCAGACTTATTGCTTTATAATTTCCCCCCCTAGATCATGTCACTTCTCTTAATTAAACGATTACAATGATTCTATAAAATGGTAGCCTCATGTGGTGGATGGGATGCCTGATTTGGAGTAAGGACAGCTAGACTAGCAATAGTTAACATTTATATAGTCTTTTAAGGTTTTCAACATTATTTAAATGTGCTATCTCAATTTTATATATGAGAAAAACAGACTGAGAGAGGTTAAGTGACTTGTCCAGGGTTATACAGCTAAGCAATTGTATGAGGTAGGATTCAAAATTCAAGCTATTTTGACCCTAAGTCCAACATTCTGTGCACTTTGCCACTTAGATGAATCCTACCCTAGAAATTTACTAGCTATGTGATCAATTACCTAACCTCTTAGTCTTGTACTCCTCATCTTTAAAAATAGTGATGATAACATTTACATAATAACTTCACAGAGCTGTTGTGAGTAAAATGCTTTGTAAAACTTAAGGCCCTACAGAAATGTGAACTATTATGATAAATACTATTTGTTTTCCTTTTCTTTCATTTTGAACAATGTAGTGCTTGGTGGCCATTACCAACACTTTAGAAATTGGTTCACTATGGCCTTAAAATTTTGACTCAGTGCTTGAGTATACATTCATACATATATACATATACTATACAGAAATATGCATGTATATGTGTTTGCAATAGACTATTCTTACACCTTAAGCCTTAGACCACAGATAGGGAACCTGTAGCCTCAAGGCCACATGTGACCTCAAGTGCAGCCCTTTGACTAAATCAAAACATCACAGAACAAATTCCAAAGAATAAAGCAGGTTCCCCACCCCTGCCTTAGATATTTCATAATTCTGAAATGGCCTTCATTTAGCCATTATTTCATTTCTCTCTTTGACTAACTCAGCAAATCAGACTTTTGCCCGTCACAGTCTTTGGGTGATTTGTGTGGGAATTTTCTAGTATACTTTGTGTCTTTTCTTTTTCATTTTGTATTTAAGCAACTACACATAATGATGAGGGATTGGACTTGGATGAATCCTGATTGAAGTCTTCCTCCACTATGCTAAGTCCAACAGAGTGAAAGATTTAAAAATTATATTCTTATAAGGATAAAAATTCCCCATTTGCAGATTAAGCCCACAAGGAAGTGGTTCTGGACAGAAATGACCAGCTTTCCCTTTGAGAAGGCATTTTCTGCTTAGACTATGAGGCATTGCAATGTCATGGAAATCAAATGCAGGACTTCGAGTTTGATTTTCCATCTTTGACCTTTATTAGTTGTGTAGCCTTGGGTGAGTGACTTCAGGTCTCTGAACTTGTTTCCTCATATGTGAAATGGGGATATGAAGGCTTACCTTTCCCATGGATTATTGTGAGGAAACTGATTTGGAAACCTTAAAGTGCTATTGTTAAGCCATAAAGACTATAGACATGTGTGTTACTATTATTATAGGAGTTTTCCCATATTAAAAAAAACATTTTCCACTGTTCCTGAGTAAAAGGCTATAGAAAAAAAATGACCTGTTACTAACACAATTTGTTTTACAAGCTGTAAAGTTGGGTTAGATTAGCTAATGTGCAGGATGAGCACAGAATATAAATGAAAAAAATGCAAATAGGATGAAAAACAAAAGCAATCAAGGTTGAGGCAGATGCTTCCTGTGCCTGAAGTCCCTGTGACAGCCCAATGAATTCTTTTCCTTCATCTAGCATGATCCAGCATCCGGAAGGATCTGATACTCTGGCACCAGTTAGAACCATGGCAAAATTGGCTTGACAGGTTACAGAAATAGCCAAAGAAGAGAGAAATAACTCTATCCATTATTGATATACATTTCCTGTATGGATTTATAGGCTTTCTTTTGAGAATCTTCATAGATCCATAGACTATTTGGATTAAAGGACTCTAGTAGGTAAGATAACAGATTGGGAAGAGACCATTGAACAAAGAAAAAGTTGTTAGAGCTACAAGGCACCTTAGCACCCCAAATGTCAGAGCTAGAAGGATCCTTGTAACATAGACTATCAGAGATAAAAGGAACCTTAGAGCATTGAATGTCAGAGATGCAAAGAAATTTAGAGCATTCAGTGCTGTAGCTGGAAGGAGCCATAGAGTACTGACTGCTAAAGATGGAAAGGATTGTAGAATACAGAATGAAAGTGATGGAAGAAACATCAGAAAACAGAACGAAGATTGTTAAAGCTGAAAGGGACCTCAGAGTACTGAAGTTAGAGTTGCAAAGGACCTTAGAATATGGGATGATAGAAAGGAAGACAACCCTGAATATAGGAAAAAGATCATTAGAATGAGAAGGGAGGTAGAACACAAAATGTAAGACCTGGGAAGAATCTAATACCCTAGAATGTCAGAGCTGAGAACAACCTCAGAAGAGAGAATGTAGAAGTCCAGAGCTGGAAGGAAACTTGAGGATCTTCTAGTCTAAAGTCCTTTTATAGATGAGGAATTTGTGAGAGGAGAAATGGCTTACTTCAAGACACTTAATATTAGTCACAGAATTGGGACTAGATAGAACTTAGATCTAGGAACTTAGACAGATCAGACAGATCATATTACTCCTAATAAGTAGCAAATCTCACTCTCATTTCAAAAATGGAATGTAAAGAGAGTAAGGTGAAATCGATTGTGCTTTCCCTTTTCAGGGTATAATAATAATGATGGAGATTAACAGCAGCAACAGCAGCAACAAGAATAGCAATAATAACAATAACAACAGGATTATAGAAGTTAGATCTAGAAGGATACTTAGAAATCACTTAATCCAATTTACGATTTCACATATGAAAAAACTGAATGTTAATGACAATATAGATATCTTTTATTTTCTATAGCATTTACAAAACACTTTCACTTGATTCTCACAACATCTATGTGAGGCAGGTATGGCAGATAATAGTGTCTCTAATTATAGATGAGCAACCCGAAGCTCAAATAAGTTAAAAACTTACTCAAAATTATACAGTTAATAGATGGCAGATTCTGGGATCTTTTCTGAGTCTTTGTCTGCTGTGCAGCACAGCAAGTCAGTGATAATATACTATCACATTTATTTATTTATTTTTGGGAGGCAACAGGTTAAGTGGCTTGTCCAGGGTCACACAGCTAGTGAATATCTGAGGCTAGATTTGAACTCAGGTCCTTCTGACTTCCAGGGCTGGTCCTATATATCCATTGTACCATCTAGCTGCTCCTACTATTCAACTTAATAGGTATTTATTAAGAGCCTAGTACAAACAGGACACTGTGCTAGGCACTGGGTATATAAAGACAAAGTCTTAGCCCTCAAGACACTTACATTCTACTTATAGCTTGAACATGTACACAGATATATAAATACTTAAAAAAAGTGAGGGAGGAGAGAGTACTAGTAATTCAATTCCACAAGAACATACGATATGCTTGCTGTGTCAGATAGTCTGCTAGGCACTGGGGATATGCAAGATAGAAATGAGATAGTTCCTGTTCTCAAAAAGCTAACTTTTCCCTTGGGGCCAGTATATATTTTGTCTCTCCCTCTCTCCCCCCACCAAAAAAAAACCATAAATACAAAATGAATGAAAGCAATGTATGGGGGACTACCAACTGGAGAAATCAGAAAAAGGCTTCTTATAGGAGGCGACCTTTAGCTCAGCCTCAAAGGAAGGTACATATTCAAAATGGCAGAAGGTAAGGAGGGATTGCATTCTAGACCTGAGAACCAGCTTGTGCAAAGAAAGAGTTGGGAGATGGAATGTCTTTAGGGGTAGAAGCAAGGTCTGCTGAATGGAATAGAATTGAACTAATCTCTCTTGAATTTTAATTTTACTCATGCTTCATTTTAAACTTTCTTTAGAAAAGAAAATTTGTGACTACAAATGATAGCAATCCTTAAGCAGTATATCTTAATTTGGAAGATTGTTTAAATATTTAACCAGAACCTGAGGGCTCGTGTGCCTTTTTACATATCTCTCCCATATAACATACTTGAATTGAAATATAACTGGAAGAATGCTTTAAATGAAATCTCTGCACAGTGAACTATACAGAGGTAGTCATGTATAGCAGAGAGAGCACCGGACTTAGATTCAGAAGAGCCTGTCTTTAAAGCATATTAACTGGTTGGTCACTTAAACTGATTTAAGCCTCAGTTGTTATGGTTGTTTTTTTCTGTCTGTAAAGTGAGAAAAACACTATTTACAAAATACTTTTCTTACCATAATGCCATGAGGTAGATATTACAGCAGTATACATTTATGATTGGAAAAAAGAAGGTGGACTGATCACTTAGAGAGAATAGCCTGGAGCACCCTCCTACTACTCTCTGTGAAGGGCATTCTATCTCCCAATTCTTTCTTTGTACAAGTTTATTTCTAAGCTTAGAATGTTATCCCTCTTCATCTTTTTTTTTTTCTCTTGGAACACCTTTCTTCTTTAAGGGCTCAGCTGAAGGGCTACCTCCCATGAGAAGTCTTTTTTCTGATTTTCCTGGTGGATAGTCTCCCCTTGTTGCTTTGTACTCATTTTGTATTTATCTTGTATTTCCTTTTAGGGGGGGTGGTGGGAGAGAGGTGATAGACAACATATTTTGGCCCTGGCCCCAAGAAGAAAGTAAGCTTTTTGGGAACAGTAAGCTTTGGATAGGAGGAGGGAAATCATGCAAAGTCTTGAAGGGTGGCCATTATTTCCCTTAAATTCCCTTAGATTTTTCCCTTTGATTCCCTAAGATTCCCTTCGTCTTGGCAACAGACAATTGCTGGGTAAATTACACTCAGGCTATTGCCAAACTGGGTTTGGTCAATGCACTGGGGAGCACATTTCTGCCTTGCTTTGGCAAGTCATTTGATAGTCGGGTAAGCAGAATCCTCACATGCTTCCCACAAAGTTTACTTTATTCTCTAAGACAAGTATGTGACAAGAGAGAGCCAGAAGTTATTATCAAAAGTAATAACATGTAAAAGACAATTATAAATTAGTATTAAATCTCTCTGATCCATATTTTATTAGTTGCTAGATTGCGTAAATCAAAGGCATATCTGTTGGAAGAATCCTTTCTCACCTGCTGAGGCCCCAACTCTTTTCCTCAGCATTTAGATGATTTCCAACTATGCCTATGTGCAAACTCTTGCTACTTGCCCATATCCCAGTGAATCCTTCCTACAATGAAGTACTGATAAGACACTTCAGATTGAATAAAATGTTTGTACTTTTTTTTTTTTTAGTAGAATGAGGGGTTTGGAATCGTGAGTTCTTTGGTGTAAAGTACTCCCAATAAGGAAACTCCCTCCTGATACAGGTTGACTCCTGCTCTAAGACAGTTGTCTGGAGGCACTAACAGGTACTAAGAAGTGACTTAGGGTCACAGAACCTGTATGTATCAGAGGAGGTTTTGAATCCAAGTCTCCCTGGCTCTAATGCCTGCTCTCTATCCACCGTCCTGTGCTACTTTTGTAATACTTTTGCCTTAAATTATGGCAAAACTTCTCTGTAGAGATTTACCATTTTTGTGTTTCCAATGGGAAACTGAAGGGAAGTATGACACATAGAGAGTGCTATATTCAGAGTCAGGAATATCTGGGTCCCATGTGATCATGAACAGGTCACTTCACCTCTTTATAAATACATATACATAAGGTTCTGGGAAGATGGTAGAGTGGGTTATAAAATTCCAAGCTCTCAAGATTTTCCCCCACGAAAGAGATAAAATAGCATTTCAGGGCAAGCATAGAATGGTAAAAATAAATGAGTAGGGTAAGAACAGGGCTCCTCCTAGGACAATCCGAGAAGATAAGAAACATCCCAGGATAAGCTTTGGTCCCTGTGAAGACTAAACACCTCCTGGCTAGCTTCCCATAAACCACAAATGGTAAGCCCCAGGGTTAGCTCAGTTGGGAGACTGCCTTGGTCCCAGTCACAGGAACTTTTATCCCTTGGAAAATGAGAGGAATTGGGCATCTAAGGTGGGGAAGATTGAGGGAACCTTTGCTGACAAGTAATGCCAGACCCAGCTGTGCTGCAGAAATGCAGCAGGGGACAAGAAGGAACCAGCACACTCCTGTGAATACAGAAGCAGTGGGGCACAGACTCCACTGGGTTTGGGAACTTACAGGAGGCTGGAGGTGTACATTTCAGTTCCAGGCCAAAGAGGAGAACTGAAGGAGGATCTGAGGACAGAGGCACGATCCCCCCATCCCCCAGGACTAGAGATGATTATAAAATCTAAGCTACTACAAATTAAAAAAAATACATAGGCAAAGGAGAAAGACTCAAACCATAAAGAGTTACTATGGGAATACAGAAGACTGGAATTCATATTCATAGGAGAATACTGAAGCAAAGAAAACCTTTTCTACCCCAAAGAGTAGTGTCAAATGGTCACCTGCCCAAAAAGAATTTAGAAGAACTTAAAAAAGACTAAAAATCAAATGAGAGAGATTGAGGAAAAACTAAAGAGAAAAAGAATCCAAGAAAAACAAGATTATGAAAGGGAAGTCAACCAGTTAGAAAAAAGATATCCAGAATCTTAAGGAAGAAAATGACTCCTTGAAAAACAGAATTGGGCAAGAGGAAGATAGCTAAGTTATCAGAGATCAAGAAATAACAAAACAAAATATAAAGAATGAAGAAATAGAAGAGAATATAAAACGTCTCTTAAGAAAAAGAATGGATCTAGAGGACAGATCAAGAAGAGAAAACATAAGAACAATCAATCAAACTACCTGAAAGCTATGATCTAAAAGAGAATCTTGATACAATAATACAAGTAATAATTAAAGAAAATTGTCCTGAAACATTAGAACAAGAAAGTAGAAATAGAAAAAATTCACCGATCACCATCTGAAAGAGATCCTATTAGGAAAACCCATAAGAATATTATAGTCAAATTCCAAAACCCTCAGCTCAAGGATAAAATATTATGAGCAATAAGAAAAAAATATTAAATACGGCAGTGACACAATTAGAATCACACAAGACCTAGCAGCAAGTGACAGCAAAAGAATATATGTCTTGGAACACTATATATTGAAGAGTAAAAGAATTGGGGTTCTGGCCAAAAATATCATACCGAGCAAAGTTAAACATAATCCTGAATGAAAAAATGGATACTTAATGACTTGTGAGACTTTCAAGACTTTATTAAAAAAAAACAAAACAAACCACCTGAATTTAGTAGAAGATTTCACATACAAGAGCCAAGAGAAATGTAAGATACATGCCAAAAACTAATTACAAGGGACTCAGTAGGAACAGTCTGTTTACCTTTTGTGTATGTAAAATGTAAAATGTATGTCTAAAATTGTTATTAGTAATTGGGTAGGTTGTAAGAAAGATTAAGATAGACCTGAGTATGATATGACTTTAAAAAGTAAAACTATTTAGGAATAGTTAAAAAAAGAAAAGGTAAAAATAGTTAAAAAGTTTGAAAGATAATTCTTATATAAATGAGTTGTGAGAGGAAGAACTGACACAGGAATTAGATGGGGGAGGAGGGCTATTAGTTCTGCCTATTAGTTCTACTTTCTTTGGGAATGGGTTCAAAATGGAAACACACACACATATTTGTACATATCTATATGTGTATGTGTATATGTATATTATACATATGTGTGTATATATATAT
>JAQQSZ010020916.1:0-10034 GCA_028646595.1 Phalanger gymnotis
AAAAAAAAACCTAACAAAAATGTTAAAAAATTGCTTTAACATGTAATTGGGGAAAAATTAAATATTGTTTTTAAAATGACAGAGATTTTTGAATTTGGGACCAACCATGAAGTACCTCCAAGGTATGGAAAATTTATTCTCAGGAACTCTAGCCTCTGATTTGTATTGAAAAAAGGAAATGAAAAGTAGATGATGATCAGGAATGTGGAGTTGGCTCATAAATCTTTGTCAGTTGTGAACTCCCCAATCAACCTCTGATCAAACCCATAGAAAACAGACATTCCCCATTACTGACTTCTGTGGGTATGGCTAACCAAACCAATGCTTGGCTCATGGTCTTTGCACAGGGAGAGGCCATGTGGAAAGAGCACTGGCATATATATTAAGAGACATAGATTCCAGTTCCAGCTCTGCTAACATGTTACTATATGATCTTGGACATTGACAGCCTCAGTTTCTGAGCCTCAGTTATCTCCTGCATAAAAAAGGTGGATGGGCTAGATGCCTGTCCAGGTCCTTTCCAGCTCTAAAATTCAGAGATAGAGAGCCTGGTTTTTGGCAGGTTTTATGGCTCATGTGAGCAGTCTGATCCTGGGATCCTATCCCAAAGAGGTATCTCATATTTCTCTGAAATGTCAGTCTGTTACTGATCAGGATTTGTCCTTTTGTCTGGCTGACTCAATGCTTACATGCATAGGCTATGGTTACATATGGCTACCAAATCAACCATTTTTTCAATCAATTCATTTATCTTTTTAATGGCACAGTTATTTTAATAGCTGCTATTAAAAACAGCTATAGAAACAATTTGAAAATGTTGGATTGATCCATTTTTGATCTTGCTTTTTTTATTTGGTCACAGATGCACCCAAGCCAAGTCACGCTATCTCTTGAAGGCCTACATCACCAGGCTCAGCCTGCTGTGGTCACTCTTCAGCTGTTTGTGACTATGCTATTTTGTTTTCAGTTGATTTATGCCAAATCCTTGAAGTGATTCTTCACCATACCCTTTGCATTAAGATCCATGGCTACTCATGCATCTAGTGCTGGTAAGGATTTTTTAAGGTCATAGCAAATGAGAGGGGAAAATGTTTAATTTTGACTGACCAAAAAGTCCTTTTACTCAACTGACTATTAAAAATTTATTTACCACAAAGGTCTTTGGTAGGATGACTGATGCAGCTAAAATCATCACTTTGTTGGTAGTCATCAATTCTGCAATCTTGAGTTTAAATCATGTCTTTCAAATAATACAATATGAAAAGACCATGCAGGTCATCACTGAAGAAAAGTGATTAATTTAAAGAGATATAAAGATTAAGCTAAAAGGCATTGTGGTATAATTGGTAAAGAGTTACTTTGGATTCAGAGAGACTTGGGTTCAAATCTTCCCTTTGTCACAGAAGTTGCTTTACATGTTGGTACCTTTAACCTTTTGTGACAGCATTCTATCCTGGTTCTTCTCCTGCCTGCCAGACTACTCAGGGTCATTTGCTAGATCTTTATCCATGCTATCTCTTCAATAGTGGATGTCCCCTATGACTCTGGATTGGGTCCTCTTCTCTTCTCCCTTTAGACTTTTTCACTTGGTGATCTCATCAGTTCTTATGGATTTAGTTATCATCTCTATGACAGTTATTTTCAGCTCTACTTATCCCATTCTAACCTTACTCCTATCCTTCAGATTCACATCTCTCACTGCCTATCTGACATCTTGAACTAGATATGTCACAGATGTCTTAAACTCGACATGTCCGAAACTGAACTTGTTATCTTTTCTCTAAGCAATACCCTTTTCCTATCTTAACTATTACTGTGGAGAGTGCCACCATCCTCCCAGTCATCTAGGTTTATTACTTAGGTGTCACTGTCTGCTCCTCATGCTTTCTTGACAACCTCTCCTCCATATTAAATCTATAGCTAAGTCCTATCAATTTTACCTTAGCAATATCTATCATATATGCCCTCTTATTTCCTCTGACATTGACACTACCCTGGTGCAGGCTCTTCTCACCTCACACCTGGATTATCGCAATAGCCTACTGGTTGGCTTCCCTGTCTCGTCTCTTCCAATTCAGTCCATTCTCCACTCAGCTGCCAAATTGATTTTCCTTAAGTATAGGTTTGATCATGTTACTATCCTATTCAATAAACTCCAGGGGCTCCCAATAACCTCCAGGATCAAATACAAAATCCTCTGTTGAAGGAAGAGAATATCGAGGATAAGAGGGAGACTGGTGTTAAAAGACTGAAGAGAGGCCAAGAAGGATAAGGATTGAAAAAAGTCCATTAGACTTGGCAGATAAGAAATCATTTATTACTTTAGAGAGAATTATTTCAGTTGAATTATGAGTCAGAAGTCAGATTATAGAGATTAAGAAGAGAGTGAGAGGAAAGAAAGTCTAGGCATGGATTTGAGACAGCCTCCTCAAATAGCTTACCTATAAAAGAGAGGAGAGATTGGGGATGATGGCTAGTGGGGATGGATGGATAAAAGGAAGGTTTTTTGAGGATGGGGGAGACATGGACATGTTTGTAGGTAATAGAGAAATAGTCAGTAGATAGAGAGAGATTTAAGAAGTGAAAGTGGGATTCTAGAGGGGGCAATCTGATGGAGAAGATCAAATGGAATGGGATCACTTATGCATGTATGTAGGTTAGCCTTGACAAGGAGAAGAGCCACCTCCTCATGTGAAACAAAGGCAAAGGCAGAAATAGTGGCAGAAGGCATTTGAGTAATATGATTAAGAAAGCGGGGAGAAGAAGGAGCTCTTAGCAAATGATTTCATTTTTTTAAATAAAATGTGATGTAAGGCATTCATTTGAGGTGGTGGGGGTGGGGAGAGGGAAAATCATGTGAGGCTTGAGGAGGGGTGAAAAGGTTTGGATGCTTATCAGTGTATCGATGTCCCTTATTAAAAAATGGAAGCTCAACATACGACCACTATTACAACAACAATGAGAAATGGAAGTAAGAGGAAGTGAATGCCTGGCAGAGTGTCAAGGAGTTCTTGCCTTAATCTGGGAGCTATAGGATCAATCATCAAAGAGAAATAAGGTACAGAACCTGATGTACAGAAACAAACCTGGGCCCTGTCTTTCACTGGTACCATGAGTCAGTCCCTGGAGAGAGTAAGAAGGATACAGACACTTTGGTGACCTCTCATTCTTTCCCCACTTAGGAGAGCTCACTGCAAGATGCTGTAAGTCTGGAGTAGTTATATATGTAACTTAGTAGTGGGAGTATTGCTATAGGGATAGATTACTTAATACTCGAACAACTCCAAGTTCTAATACCATATGAAGGCTTGAATTCTGGTTTAGCATTATAGGTTGGAATCTCTGGAAAAGGTGGGTCCACCAGATGGGCAATTTTTTTTAGGACTGTCTATGGGGTCAAGTATGAGTTCCAAATGAGTCCAAAATTGCTTTTATTTGGTGATAGAAGCTGTGGGTTACAAGTATATGAGTATGAAATTTCTTACTTTGTGTGGGCAGCATTTGGACAAAGTTGGAATAATATTTGTTGAGGAGGATGAATAGAGGCTGGGAGGCCCATGGTGTAGGTATCTGATATCAGTCTTATGTCTTTTCCTCCTAACGTTGTCATTGCAATATGTCTGGGGGTATTCACAGGTATCTAGGTTAACTTAGGTCATATCTTATGTTGTATATTAATTAGTCTTGTGGCAATATGGGGAACAAATGATGAAAAACTATTAATATCAGATGTATATATACAAACTCCTTAATTGTCAGAAGTCAGCATAGTGGAGTGGATAATGCCAGACGAGTTCAGGAATATCTGGGTTCAAATTCTGCCTCAGACACTCCTTGGCTATGCCACTTAACTGCTTTTGGCCCTAGTTCCTTACCTGTAAAATGAGAAGCTTAGGCTTTGTGGACGCTAAGGTCTTTTCCAGCTCTAAATCTATGATCTATGTAGCCTGTTCCCAGTTTCTGTCACTAGAAAAAGTTATTGTTGGTGGTACTGGCACCAGGCAGTCATCTCTCACACAATATAACACCTTTGGAACAACTAATTGAATGAATGAAGGAATAAAATGGAATCATCATCATCTGCAATGGAGGGAAACAAAATTTCTGATGCAACATTTCTTATGGACCTTTTGGATCTGGAAGATGTTAGGCATCTAAAAAGGGATCCATTAGAAAGCCTGCATTGCCTCTGATTTGTTTTTTGAATCATTTAGCATGCTAAACTATTTTGTTGCACAAAAATCCATGATTATCTGTAAGGAATTAAAGCTATTCCTGTAGATGTGGACTGAAATTTCACACCTAAAATGCCATGGATGTATTTTTGAGGAGATGAGTCAAGAGGAAGGGAGCCTCAGGGTTCTATAGCTGGGGGAAATGCTTTAATCAGGCCTATTCTTCCTCTTTCTGCTGGAGAAGCATGCTGTTGGAAAAACTTGCAGTGTCCTTACATGCTCTCGAACTCTTGCAGGAACTAGCATCTTTTCACTGCCCAGGGTTTGTGCAACATTAGAATATGGTCTTTTGAATAGTTTGGTTGTATAACATAGGAAAAACAGAGAAGTATGGAAGATGGCTTGGGCCTGGGATAATAATGGCCATTATGGCTTAGCTCTGGCAGTTATGTTTCCCACAGAAAGCTGCTGATCAAGTCTTCTGAAGGAAACTCTGTATTCGGTTGAACACATGAAAGTATGAACACATACTTTTTCTCCTTTTTCAATAGCCTAGAGGATGCTGCTAATTGGTATTTGGTGTCTTTTCTCCATATTCTAATTTACATGTCATTTTATGTTTTTCTGTTTATTTCTTTCATGAAAAGTAACTTAAATAGTTTACCTATGGCAAGTTATGTACTCTTTATTCAGTGAAATACATATAGATATGGCTTGGGAACTGGATGATAGAAGAAACCAAAGTGCTGGAGATCCAAAGAATTCTTTTGTTATCCTATGTACCTTACCCTACTGAAGTCAATCGATCAAAAGTTAATTGAGCAATCAGCTAATCAATTAATTGATCAGTCAACACATTTATTTAGCACCTTCTCTGTGTCAGGCATTGTGCTAAGCAGGGTGATACAAAGGCAAGAACGAAACAGTTCCTTCCCTCAAAGAGCTTATATTCTATCAATGTTAAGTTTTACTCCATTGTTTTAATATTCCAGGGAGGTAAACCTAGCTCCTCAAAGGATATGCCATGGTAATTTTAGGTGTCACCCAGTGAGGAAAGTTGTGAGTATAAGCCAGGGGGTATACTGCATGTAGGCTAGGGTTAGGTACATAGCTAAGTTTGGAGAGATTGGTCACAAGAAGGTTGGTTAACAAGTATCCTAGATAGCCTTTTTTCATTATTCAAACTTATTTTGACTTCAAGATTTCAGGGATACCTGTGAATACCCCCAGACACATTGCAATAGCAACATATGGAGGAGAAGACATAAAACCAACATCAGAAATAACTATACCATCAGTCTCCAGCCTCTACTGATCCTCCCCAACATAGTACTTCATGGTTTGAGATACAACTGATGCATGAATGTCAAAGTGGATGTTCTAAATCATCATTTATTTATTTGTTTATTTAATATTTTTAGTTTTCAGCATTGATTTTCACAACAGTTTGAATTACAAATTTTCTCCCCATTTCTACCCTCCCTCCCACTCCAAGATGGCATATATTCTGATTGCCCCATTCACCAGTCAGCCCTCCCTTCTATCACCCCATTCCCCCCCATCCCCTTTTCCTTTACTTTCTTGTAGGGCAAGATAGATGCTTGTGCCTCATTGCCTGTATATCTTATTTCCTAGTTGCATACGAAAACTTTTTCTTTGAACATCTTCTTTTAAAACTTTGAGTTCAAAATTCTCTTCCCTCTTCCCTCCTCGCCTACCCTCCCTAAGAAGGCAAGTGATTCAACATAGGCCACGTGTGTATCATTATGCAAAACCCTTCCACAGCACTCATGTTGTGAAAGACTAACTATATTTTGCTCCTTCCTATCCTATCCCCCTTTATCCAATTTTCTCCCTTGACCCTGTCCCTTTTCAAAAGTGTCTGCTTTTGATTATCTCCTCCCCGTATCTGCCCTCCCTTCTATTGTCTTCCATGGCCTGAGACTAGTTCATGTTTTTCTTGGAGGCTTTTGATGTAGGCACTTTGACTTTGTTGACTTCTTCTGGCTGTATGTTCTGGTCTTCTTTGTCAACAAAGAAAGATTCCAAAGTCTGAGTCTGAATCTGAGTCCGTTTTCTCTGCCTGGCCATGTTCCCAGCCAACTTCTTGACCCTTGAGTTTTTCGTTGGGTAGAGTAGAGAGTACTTTGTTTCAAGCTTGAGGGGATGCGCTGTTGTTTTCAGAGCTACTTCTACACAGCAAGCTGTACCACACCAGCACTTCTCTCCCAAGAACCACCAACCCAGACTGCAAGTCAGATCTTAAGCAGGCTTTGCCCTCCTGCTCTGATCCACCACTTAATTCCTCCCACCAGGTGGGCCTGGGGTAGAAAGCAACTGCAGCTGTAGTTCTGTAGCTGCACCATGAACTCCTTTCACTCTGTCCCCCGCAGCTTTTCCCACTAACTTTCTCTGTTGTTTTTGGTGTTTGTGGGTTGAGAAATCTGATAACTGCCACAGCTCAGTGATTCAGGGCACTAGGGCCTATTCCACCCAGCTCCTAGTCTGTTTGGTCCGGGCGCAGCTCACGCTGGGTTCTGCTCTGCTCCCAGCTCCGTCCTTACCCAGCGACCATCCAGGCTGTCCTGGGCTGGAGCCCCACTTCTCTCTGCTATTTCATGGGTTCTGTAGCTCTAGAATTTGTTCAGAGCCAATTTTTTTTATCGGTGTTTGGAGGGTCCTGGGGAAGAGTCCTAGGCGAGTCCCTCCAAACTAGATGTTCTAAAGACCTCTTAAACTCAGCATGCCCCAAATGAAACTCATTATCTTGCCCCCCAAACCCTCCCCTATTCTGAACTTCCCCATTGTTGTCAAGGACACTGAGGTCCTCTGATTTGCCCAGGCTCATATTGACTTCTCTCTCTTATTTATCACCCCGCCCCATACCCAATCTGTTGCCAAGTCTTGCTATTTTTACCTCTGCAACATCTCTCATATTTGTTCCCTTACCTCCCCTTATACAACTGCCACTCTGGTGCAGGCTCTCATCACCTCATGCTTGGGCTATTGCAGTAGTCTCCTGCTTGATCTTCCTGCTTCAAGGATCTCTCCATTCTAGTCTGTCTTCCATTCAGCTGCCAAAATGACCTTTGTAAAGCACAGGTCTGACCGCGTTACTCCCCTATTCAATAAATTCCAATGGCTCCCTATTGCCTCTACGATCCGATATAAGATCATCTATTTGGTTTTTAAAGTCCTTCACACCTGGACCCTTCTTACTTTTTCAGTCTTCTTACAGTTTACCACCTTCTACATGCTCTATAATCGGGCAATACCGGCCTCCCTGCTGATGTTCCTGGAACCCAACATTTCATCTTTTGACTCTGTGCCTTTTCATGGGCTGTCCCCCATACCTGGAATGTTCTTTCTCTTTGTCTCTAATTCCTGTCTTCCCTGACTTCCTTCAAGACTCAGATCAGATCTTACTTTCTGTAGGAGGTCACACCCCACCTTCTCCTGCCCTACTTTCTGAGATTACTTCTAATTTACCTCATATACATCTTGTATATACATAGTTTTTTGCATGTTGTCTCCCCATTAGACTGGGAGCTCCTTGAAGGCAGAGATTGTTTTTGCCCTTCTTTGTATCTCCAGTGTGTAGCGCAGTGCCTTGGACATAGTTTGTTCTTAATGAATGTTTCTTGACTTGATTATGGAAGTGACATTAAGGGATGGACCAGGTCAGATTATTATTATTACTTATTTTTTATTGAAATTGCAAGTGCAACCCTCATTTTTGGAGACTTGCTAGTTAGAAGAAATATTTGTTTTTAGTATGCTTTAAGCATGCTTCTAGCTTGCATGATAAGAGTGAATAGTTTTCTTTCAAGCATAGATATCTGTTGGCAGCCTTATAAATACGCATGCCAAAAGTTTCATGGATTTTTCTTTTCTTGTAATTTCAGCACAAGCTTTTGTTCAATTCACTTGCACCCCGGCTCTGTGAGAGCAATACTTCTGTTAAGGTAATTCTCAGGCTATTTATTAGTACCCAATCTGTAAAGATTGCAATCCTGAGATAACTGCTACCTCTCAATCACGCTGACTGTATATCATCTTTAGGTTAATCATGGGAAGGCACCCCTCATAAGTTTCCCTTTAGGCACTAGGAATCTATGTGAGAAACTGAGGAGAGTCTTAAATGTGTGCCCATGTGGAGTTGTCTCAAAGACCAATCGTAAGTGTGGAAAAGATTGTTCAGGATTGTGCCCTGGCCAATTAGCACTCAGAAGACTGCCCTTAATTCAGAAATATGCACCCTGGTCTACTAGTGCACTTGGATATTCAAGAACACTTTAAGTGAGGAGCTTCCACATTATAAGAAGCATGACATCAGAAATGGAACCTTTTATCTCTATAGGGAAGAGAAATCTAGCTTCAAAATGCATTGCTGCCCAAAACTTGTCCTGCGACCTTTACATAGATAATGGTATTTGCATGGGCATAGAGGAGGTTGGTGGAGTAATAGGAACTCTACATGATCCCTTGGGGATCATGCCCTATATGTGGAAGCACTTGAGGGCACTGTAAGTAAGATGGATTTTATGTAAGTAAAGTGGATTTTCAGTTGTGTAAGGTGGATTTTTGTTATTATTTCTTTAGAGTTCAGTTTCCCAGGATCCATGGCCATAACAATGTCTATTTCCCAGGCTCATGGTTCAAAACATCTCCACCATATTTGTGCAGTGTTATATAATGATAAATAATATAAACATGTGTGGTGAAATTGTAGATATTCACTGCGACTATGCGGTGAGATATAGGGTTGAGGTGATATAAACTTGAGAGGCTATTGCTGGCAATATACCTTCTTTGTCTGTTCCCCTATAATGCAGGTGGGCACTGGTGAGTGAATGGTTAACCCTTAGGGTTGAATGCTGTGTTGGCAATTTCATCTTGCTCACCTGGCACATGATATTGCCTCAAAGTAATTACTTCAGAAGGTTCAGGCAAAGTGATTGGATCCATCTTTATTTTCCCCACTAAGACTGCATTAATGCCTATTTTCCTCACAGCAAATTGGTATTTCCCTTCAGGTAAATTTAAGGTCATACCCTTCAATATGTCTATTCCAATATTGTATTCAGGAATAGGCACAATAACCACACTATATTCTTTCTTGGGCAACTGTCCAATTGTCATCATCAATTTAACTTGTCTGGCTGATATTTCAGCCCCTCCTAAGCCTGTGATGGTAATAGGAGTTCCATGGCTGAACTTGTCTGGATTTCCATAGATAAGGGTGGCCTCCACCCCAGTGTCTATTAATGCCTTAGTTACTGTACTTGACCCATTTTTTCCAATATATGGTCAAGTCAATATGAGGTCTGCAATCCAGCCTGTATATTTCCTTAATTTGGGCTGAGGCTCGGCCTATTTCCTAGTATTCCCTAACATGTGACTCACTTGGGTATAAAGGTTCAACGTCTGTAGCGTCTGCAGGAGCAGTTCTTATTTCCCTATTTCTTCTGTTATCAAGTCCTTTATCTCAGTACATTCTGTACAGTTCATTGGTTGGAATGCCATCTATTATTTCAAAGCCTACCCCTGCTCTCAATAGAGCAGTGAACATTTCTTTTCTTGTCACTTTATTTTGGAGCCAAATTTGCTGGCTATTCACTCCTCTCTCTCAAAGAGATCTATCCCGTCTCCTAAGTCATGTAACTGTAAAATCTTATCTATCACCATTGTAAGAGGGCTCCCTACTTCCCCAAGTAACAGATTCAAAATTAGGTGTTTATAAGCAGGGGGAGCTGTCCTAATTATTAAATTCCTATGAGGGATTCCCATGGGATCTTCGTAATACTTGTCTGCAGTTCCTGTCATGATAGCAGTCTTCATTACCTCCTCCTTTAGTCT
>JAQQSZ010020917.1:0-10034 GCA_028646595.1 Phalanger gymnotis
AAAAGGGATGAGGGGCAGCTAGGTGGCACAGTGAGTAGAGCACTCGCCCTGGAGTCAGGAGGACCAGAGTTCAGATCCAGCCTTAGACACTTGACACATGTACTGGCTGTGTGACCTTGGGCAAGTCATTTAACCCCAATTGCCCTGCCAAAAAAAACAAATGAACAAAAAAAGGGATGAAATGGGAATAATACTTCTAGACTTCAAAGTTTGCAATAAAGCAAAAGTCATTAAAACTATCTAGTCTTGGTCTTAAAAAAACAGAGAGAAAAATAAAATAGACTAAACAGTGGAGAACTAGAAACAATTGAACTTAATAACCCTTTGTTTGATATAATAGAAAATATAATTTGCCTAAGAAGGAACTCATTATTTGATAAAAATTGCTAAAAAAAAAAAAAAGGTGGAATACAATCTGGTAGAAATTAGGCTTGGACCAATACCTTACACCACACACTACAACACATTCTAAATGAATATACTAAATTAATATTAATATTAAAGATTATATTGTAAAAATCAGAAAAGTAACAGATCACATACCTCTCACAGTCATGTATATAGGAGATGTTTTCTTGACCAAAGAAGAGATTAAGGCAATTACAAAAGATAAAATAGATAACTTTGAATACTAAAAACTGAAAAGTTTCTGCATAGATAAAATTAATGCACTGACTATAAGAAGGGAAGAGGTTGAATGGGGAAAAAATATTTGTATTAAATTTCTCTGATTAGGATTTGGTATCCAAGATACATAAATAATAAAATACACAAGACTAATAGCCATTCCCCAATACATAATTGGCCAAAAGATATGAAGGAAGGAAGGAAGGAAGGAAGGAAGGAAGGAAGGAAGGAAGGAAGGAAGGAAGGAAGGAAGGAAGGAAAGAAGGAAGGAAGGAAGGAAGGAAGGAAGGAAGGAAGGAAGGAAGGAAGGAAGGAAGGAAGGAAGGAAGGAAGGAAGGAAGGAAACAAAGAAAGAAACAAAGAAAGAAACAAAGAAAGAAAGCATGTGCATCTCCAAGTCTTTTGCCTCCTTTCCCCATCCCTTCTCTGAAAGCATTGGTTCCCCCTCCATGATTCTAACCCCACAGACTTCAAGGTGAAGGTCTTTCTTCATTCAAAGAAACATCAACATTAGCTTCTGTGAGCACTAGAGGTGAGGATGATGAGGGTGCCTGACAAGGCTCATGCTGGAGGACAATAGAAATTCCATATTGGAGGAGTGTGGGGATGAGTTGGCTCCCCACTCTGAAGAGAGAATTTTCTTCGGATTTCATGGGGTTGGGTATCATGGTTTGTGTCCTAACACAACCAATGTGATTAAAAACACAATGAATAGCCCCTTGGCTCTTCCAGTATCTCCAGGGCTGAGGGAGATCCTCAGTCCATCTCTGAAATGAGCCATCCTGCTCTCAGAAGGCACACTTTGGATTCTCTCTTCAAGGCATAAAACAGGGTGAGGGAAAACAGATCTTGGTGTTTGGGGTGGGGTTGGAGAAATCCACACTTTTCTTACCCATTTGGTTTTCATTTGCTTGAAATGGTTTTGTAACCTAATAAAAAACCCACCCTACAGTTTTATATAAGGAAGTGACCTGGTTGTCTTTGGACAGTAGGAGGCTCTTTTTTTCATTTATTACTGGGTTATTTTAAGGCCACTATACCAACAATCCCCAGAGCTCTATCTGAAGGGAAAATGGCACCACTTGGATTGAGCTTCCATTTGAATTATTCTATGTTTTAGACCAATATCCAATATCAGCATCAATTTGAAGTCAAAGGCCTAGTTCCAAAGCGGAATTTTTTTGTTGATAAACTAGAAAACCTTCCATTACCCAATTAGCTGCCACTCTTATTCAGCACCCTCCTCCTCCTCCCCATTCCCCAGAAAAAGCCCAAGGAGTTGGCTGCTTCTTTGTTTGCACACTCTCCTTCTTGGCTTTAGTAGGATGTGGGATTGATTAAGGCTGTATACCCTAGGGGCTGCTCCTCAGCAGTATAAACCCCAATTGCCAAAATCTGTGCTGTGTGGGATATAGACTGGCCTGGGAAGGTCAAAGGAACCAGCCAAATCCAGAACCCGCCAACACTCCATAGGGTACCCACTCTGGGTGCTCAGAGTGGGGTTAGCTCTTACAGAAGCTGAAGCTTAACACTGGCAAATACGGGCAAAATGTAGATGGTCGGCGCTCAAGGAGGGTGAGCACTTATGGTCTGATGTCCCAGGATCTAAGCTAATGAACAAGAAAAGTACTTAGGATCTTTTCCCAAGTAATTTCTTCCAAATGTTTCATGGCAACATACAAAACAAAGAGAAGCATTAAATGTCCCTCAGGCCTACATGGCTCCCTGTGCTCCTGCAGTGATGGCAGAAGCTCAGCAGAAAAGGAGTCACAGGGTACTAGGAGTCACACAGGTTTTTAAATGTCTGTAAACAGTTATTGTTCAATCATTTCAGTTATGTCCGCCTCTTCATGACCCCATTTGGGGTTTTTTGGGAAAAGATACTAGAGTGGTTTGTTGTGTCCTTCTTCAGCTCATTTTACAGATGAAGAAACTGAGGCAAGCAGGGTAAAGTGACTTGCCCAGGGTCACACAGCTAGTAAGTATCTTAGGCCTTATTCGAATTCATGAAGATGAGTCTTCCTGACTCTGGGCGTGGAGCTCTGTGCACTATGGCACCCCCAGCTGCTCTCTACAAACAGAAAAGACTAAAAACCCAATAAAATCCAGTTCCATTAAGCAGCATCCATCATGCCTTTCTCTTTAGGCTCCACCCCGGCACCCCAGGCTCCGATAGGTGATCTTTTGCTCCATGTTGTCCAGACTCCCCATCAACCACTGCCCATTTCTGCCCTCTCTGGCTTCTCTTTTCTTGTCTTCCTCCATTAGAATGGAAGTGCACCGAGGACCCAGACTGTCTTGCTGGCTTGTATTTGCACCCTCAGCTCTCAGCCCAGCACCTGGCCTCATGGTAAATGCTTGACAAATGCTGTTTCCTTTCTTGCTTCTTTCTGGTGCTTCCCATGCGCCAGCTACCCTGCTAGGTTCTGGAGACTTGGACAAAGAGGCCGTGCCCTGAAAGAACTTACTCTCTATTACATTCTCCCTTCTGTTGTATTGAAAGAGATCCCAATGTCTCCTTGTGCACAGTCTTAATCACACACTGAATGTTGGCTTGTTGCACAAATTTGACACACAATGTATGTATAAGATACATTATATTTGAGCAGCAAGGGTAGGAAGATGGCTGAGCAGGAGCCTGGCATCCCCGGTGGAGTAATATCCTCTGTGCTCTCATATTCTGGCTGGGATCTCTCACACTCCTCTTCGTATCCTGTCTTTACCAAGGTCGGCTTCTCCTCTGCAGCATCTCTCCAATACACCCCATGCTCTCCTCTGACCCTGACCCTACCCAGGTGTAGGCCCTCATCCCCTCATGACTGGACCACAGCCATAGTTGTAGGAGGTCTGCCCACCTCAAGTCTCTCTCCATTCCAATCCATCCTCTGTTCAGTGGTTTCCCTAAAGCCAAGGTCTGAACATGTCACCCCTACCCCACCCCCACTCCGTAAGCTCCAGTAGCTCCTATGGCCTCTGGGATGGAGTACAAGATGCCCAGGGCCTTCAAAGCCCTTCACAACCTGTCCCTTCTGATCTTTCCAGTCTTCCTATATCTCACTCCTCACCATGTGCTCCTCAATCCATTGACCCTGGCTGTTCTGCTAAAAAGACCCACCATCTGTCAGCTCTGGGCATTTGATCTGGCCGTCCCCCACACCTGGAATGCTCTGCCCCAACTACCAACCTCCCTGGCTTCCTTCAAATCTCAGCTTCTACAAGAGGCCTTCCCTCAACCCTCTCATCCAGTGCCTTCCCTCTGTTCATGGTTTCCCATGCTTCCTGCCTAGAGCCTGTGTGTGTTCATTGGCCTGTTGTCTCTCCTGTTAGATTGTAAGCGTCTTGAGGGCAGCAACCGTCTTTTTCCTATTTTTGTATCCCCAGCACATTGAGCACACAAGTGGTTGGCTCATACTTGCTGACTGAACACGCAAAGGACCTTCTTTCATGAAGCAGAGGATTCGGAGGTCAGTAGAAAGCAGGAAACTTTGGGAGAGAAACCCTGTGGCCCATCTGCAAAGAGGCCTAGCAATAAAGTCCACAAAGGGTGAGCGTTCTTGTTTTGGAAGCTCAGAGCATCACCTCCCCCAACCTCTTCAAAGAGGGGATGGAGTGGGCAGAGCTACCTCCATGCTCCTGCCAGCTGCTGGTGTTCAGGGAAGCAGCAGGTTGTGACGAAAAGCGCCCTGTGCTTACGGGTCTAAGGACCAGATCAGAATTTCAGCTTTACCCCTTTATTTCTTTGGGACTCGGTTTCCTCCACTGTATAACAAAAGCTCACACTGATTAAAATCTAGAATGGAGCCTGTAGCTCACCAGGCACAAGCCCCTCTCTTTAGAGAGAAAGACAAGCCCAATGATGAAGCATCTGGCCTGAGGTCACCCGGGTGGCAAATAGCGCAGCCAGGATTTGAGCCAGGGTTCTCTGAATCCGATTGTTGTGTCCATCCCACCGCAGCACTCTGACCAAACTAGGATTTCTATGGTTGCCTGCACTTCTAAATGCATGACCTTCCCAGGGAGCACCTTCCCCAAGTGCACAGGGAAGGAGGGACACCTCACTCCACCTCTGCACCGAGCCTCCTTTTGCCCACAAGACAGCCAACTCTTCACCACTGTCAGTAGGCCCCTCCCCCTTTCCCATATGCAAGGCTGGGTCGTCCCAGAATGGAGGGAAGGTCAACCCTAGAGCTTCCGGGGGTAGAGATCAACCTGGCCCAGGGAATGGAAAATCAGGCGTACTCTGCTTCTCCCCAGAGGATCTGGGACTTGGAGCCCTGGGGTGCAAAGAAGCAGAGACAGCTTGATAGAAGGGAAGATTTGTTAACAGAGCCTCCCTAAGTGGGCTGGGCTTCCCTGAGTGGTGACCCTCTCATCTGGTGTGTGGTAGAGAGAATGCTTGTTCAGGTAGGGTGGGATTAGCTGAGCAAGGTCCCTTCCACCTCAGAGATTCTGACCATGGGATTCTCAGGATTCTAGGAGGGTAAGAGGGAGGGTCCTAGAGTCCAACCACCTTGCTTTATAGACAAGGAGACTAAGGCCCAGAGAAGGTATTTAACTTGACCAAGGCCGCATAAGTAGCAAGGGTCAGGAGCAAGATCTGAACCCAGATCCCCTGACTCCAAGGCCAGTGTTATTTTCACCACCTTTCATTTCAAAGGAAAGTTCAGCCTGGCTGCTTCTCTTCTTTTCTGCAACAGTATTATCCCACCCTGCGGTATGTTGCCAATTAGGTTTTCTTGATGGATGTAGAAGCCTCGGGATGGTCATTTGCCCCAGAAGTGGGGAGATCCCAGGAGCACAGTTTAGAGGCATAGGAAGTCATCTTGCAGGAGCTTTGGAGGAACCTAGGTGTCAGGTGGAATTACTCTTTTTTCTGGGTAATTACTGTGAACAACTGTAAAAATCTGCCTTCTGATTATTCTCTGGCCATTCAGCTAGCCAGTGATTAAGTAGGGATATGGGCACAAGGCCAAACCCTGCCAGCAATTGGGAGGCGAGCACCCAGGCTGCAGAACTTGGTCGAGAGCGAGCTCCCTCCGGAGTCCCTACTCCTCAGCATCACCACACTGGAGGATTGGAAGACAGCTCAGGGCCCTCTAGCCTGGCCCACACTTGACAAGAATCCCCGTTGCCCCACAGTCCAGCTGATGGGCAGTGGTCCCATTTCAGGGGGCAGGATGCAGTGGAGCGGGATGGCACAGGATTCTGACAAAGCCTGGCCATGAGGATCTGGGCCCCACAGATCACCGAGACTAGATTTAGCATCCTCCGGGAAGCCTTTCCTGATGGCCCTCAGGCTAGAGTTCTCCCTCCTGGACTTGTTTTTCTTCATTTATCAGCTAAATATTGTATTCCCAGGAGAGTGGAAGGTTTCCGAGGGCAGAGGCTGCTTGAATTTTGTCTCTGTATCCCTAGCTCTGGTCACAAGTCCTGGCTCTTTAAAAAGGCAGGTTAAATTGCATTGTGTCTGAGCTGCACTTCAGCTAGTGGGTGCTGGTGGGGTCCTCTGACCAACTGCAATCACCTGCAGCCCCTTTCTTGGCCTTTCTGCAGACCACTTCTCCTTTGAAAAGGAATTCAAGAAAACATCGTGATCTGGGTTTATGGTGGCAAAGGGGAAGGAAGGGATGAGGGAGAAGGTCTTAGAAACCAACCCCATGATATGGAGAGTCAGTCACAAAACAAATTTCATCACCAGCATCCCCCCATCTCCTGGGCAGCATCCTGGATCATGCCAAGGGCATTGGCAAGGCTATCTGTTACACAGTTGGGGAAGGGGGAGGCCATAGCAAGCTCAATCGTTCTAGAATTTCTATGTCTTGAATGAAGGCAAACAAAGAAAAAGCTGGGTCCAAAAAAGGCCAGACTTTTATTAAGAGAGAAATTTGGATTGGGAAAAGAAAAATAAGAGGTCAATATTTTATTGCATGAGGCCAAATATCGTTTGAAGAGAGTGGATGTGTCTCCAAGTGAAAGGTGAACAGAAGCTGTCCTTGGTACCCTTCAGGTAACTTTCATGCAGGTGCTGAGCAGCATCTCCTCAGAATCACCCAGGGGAGGAGGCTGCAGCAATGTCCAGAGTCTGCCACGTCAAAGGCAGGCACTAGGTTCTAGCCTGAACATTGCTGCAATGTTCTAGGCCACCTGTCTGCCCATCCTGACTTCTACCTGTCCAAGCCTGGAATCCTGGTGTGGCCCTGAGGTCATTGTGGATTTGCCCGTGAAAAACTAGGTTAACGTTCTCAGATTCAATTCAGTCCCACTGAAGAGTGCTTTCCATACTAAGCCCTGAGGATTCAAAGACAAAAGAGAAATAGTCCTTGCCCTCAAAGAGCTTATAGTCTGGATGCTAGAGGCGGATGTTGGGGGGAGGGGAGGGCTGGGGGATGGGCTCAAGCTCACCTTGTGGCTCTGTGGCTTCCATTGGGGTCCTCTCTTTTGTGGTGTCATAGACCCTTCTGAAAGCAGCCTGGAGAATCTCTTGGACTTCCGCTCCATCATGTTGTGCTGTCTACATCCATAATGAAAGGAAATTGTAAATTTCCATCCAAGATTAGTGAAAATAAAGATGTAATTTTTTGGCCCATCCAAGTTTTCAGACCCTTCCTTTGGAATCTGGCCACAGAACGGTGGGTTTAGGGTGAGATCTGAACATGAAAACGTGAACCACAAAATTCACCGGAAAGCCATCCCAACAAGTGCCAAGGGGTGCTTTTGTGATGGCGCTCTGATTCCAGGTCAGGCACAGGTCCTGAGACACGTGCGTCTCCACTGCGGAATGTGCATTGTTCAGGGCTCAGAGTGGGGCTGGGATTAGAAGCCCAAGAATGGCTACCTACAATTTTCTAAATCAAAGAAAAGCTCGGGAAGAATTCAGCAAAGGGCAACACTGAATCTTTGTTGGATCAAGAATGCCCTCTGCTGGCTCTTCGGATTTTTTCAACAGGCAAATGACTCCAAGTAGATTCAGCTAGTCCCTTCCCAGTTTGTGTAATTACACTGTGCCTGTTTATAGCATTACCCTTCGTTATGGAAAGTAAGGGACTTAGAAGAAGGTCAAAGGCTATTCTAATAGTACCACGGAGAATAAAGAGGGGGAGGAAGGTGCACTGGTCTCACACCTGGAAACATCCACCATTGCCTTTTTTCCCCTTTATTCCAGAGGATCCATTGTTTGCATCCTGGCTCACATTTCAAGGAAACTTCTAGGAGAGAGCCATGATGCTTATCTGTAGACATCGCCTCCTAGTCTTTTAATTTAGGGGTTCCCATTGGGTCTGCAAATCAATATAGGCATCAAGCATTTGGGAAAAATGAGGAATAACATCTCATATAAATCCCTGAGCACTGAACAAAGGTATGAGCAAATACATTAATAGGCAACTAATAAGGAAAAATGAGTTTGCTCTGTGTGCACTTCCAAGTCTGTACAAACATTTATTAGACACCCCTGCAAGCTAAGCATCGTCTTAAGCAACAGGGATCCAAAGAAAGGTAAAAGACAGTTGCTGACCTCAAGGAGTGGCTAGGCTAAGGACAGAAACCAGATGAAAACAACTGTGTATGAACAACACACACACTCACACACACACACACACACACACACACACATGAGAAACTAGAGATAATTTCAAAGGAAAGGCCCTAGAAACTGGGAAAAGATTTCTTGAAGAAGGTGGGATGTTAGTTAAGTCTTGAAAAAAGTCGAGAAAGCCAGGAGTGGAAGTTAACAACAGAGAACATTCCAGGCATGGGAGAAAGCCAGAGAAAATTCCCCAAGGTGGGAAATGAGGTATCGTGCTAGAGAGTCAGTAAGGAGGATGATGGCAGGGGGCTGAAGAGTATGTGGAAAGCAGCCAAGTGCAGGCAGATTAGAAAGGGAGGAAAGGGCTTTAAGAGTCAGAGGGTTTTATACATGATCCTAGAAGTGTTTGGGGACCACAGGTAGTTATTGAGGGGGGAGGAGTGACATGGTTACACCTGCCCTTTAGGAAGATCACATTGGCAGCTTTGGAGAGGACTGACCAGAACAGAGAAGGTCCTGGAGCAGGGAGGACTATGAGCAGGCTACTCTGCTTGTCCAACTGGCGGGGGACGAGAGCCTGTCCCGAGTGGAGGCCGTCAGAGAAGAGAAGGGAGAATATACTAGAAGACTCCATAGGAATTGGCTAGAGATGGGATGTGAGGAGGGGAGAGAGTTCCAGGAGCCAACGACGACACCTATGTGGTGTCTGTTCAGTGTCTGTGATTGAATAGGAGAAAAAAATGAACTGGAAGAGCGTTGGGAAATTGGACCATGCTTCAATAATTCTGAGCTGCCGCCTAACCCAGAGCCCCAAGCTGGGTACAGAATGGCTGCGGCATGTGGTCTTGGCAATACCTTGTAATCAAAAAGCATTCTAAACACCCTCCTCCAGGAAGTGAGCAACCCCAGAAGGAGGCAGACCAATGACACGGCAGGAGCGAGGGATGACAGATGGGCAGCCCCAGTGCTGCCCTGGGACCCTGGGAATGGCAGAATGCATAGAGGCAGCACTCCAGCGCAGAGCTCAAACAAGTAAGCAAGTCATCAGAAGACATTTGTTAGCACTTAACTACAGACAGGCATTGTGCTAAGCTCTGAGCATGGAGACAGCCCTTGTCCTCAAGGAGCACCCATTCTAATGGGAGAAACAACATGTAACAGTATCAAACTTAGAGAGCAGATGGGGAAAAAGCTCAGAGGGGAAGAGACCGGGAAAGGCTTTCTGCAGTTGGTGGGAACTGAGCCGAGTCTTGAGAAAAGGGATGAAACAGAGATGAGCAGGAGGAAGAAGAGGAAGGAGAAGAGGAGGAGGAGGAGGAGACAGAGCAGGACTGGAATGGAGGAGGAGGAGGAAGAAGAAGATGAGGAGAGGAGAAAGAGGAAGAGGAGGGGAAGGAGGAAGAAGAGGAAGAGGATTGAAAAGGAACAAGCAGTGTCTAGACTCAGATGGGGAGCAACTGGGGTGCCAGGAGGGAAGAAAGGCTAGAGAAGTGGGGAGTCTTTGAAGGAATTCCTTTTTTCATGTTTGTTTTTATTCTTAACTTTAAAAATACCAAAGCGAGAACTTCCATGTGCAAGGACAGGGAAAGAATCATATACAAACCTTCCAATCTTGGATGTGCAGCTGGGTTTGAAAATCTGTAATGAAGCCAGCACAGAACTTGCAAAGCTCCTGCTGGGTGGAGACACTTTCTGACTTGCTCTTCTATTCCATCTTTTTGGCTGTTTTTTACCAATGATCAGGCATTTTCCCCCTCTTACCTCCTCCCACCCACTGAAAAGAGAAAGAAGGAAGGAAGGAAGGAAAGAAGGAAGGAAGGAAGGAAGGAAGGAAGGAAGGAAGGAAGGAAGGAAGGAAGGAAGGAAGGAAGGAAGGAAGGAA
>JAQQSZ010020918.1:0-10034 GCA_028646595.1 Phalanger gymnotis
CTTACCCCCGAGAAGCCCTGAGGGTGAGGGACAGAACTGACCACAGACCTGGGGACATTGAGCAAAACGCCAAGCTAGAGACCCAAAGTCAGCCGGTTCCTTGGCCGCAGCTCTGTCCTGGGTCCTGCCGCCCCACCGCGCTCCTCCTCTGTGCCATGGCAGACCAATGGAGGACCAACGGAGAACAGGGACATCCAGGATCTTTGAATTAGAGCTGGACCTCAGGGCCATCTAGTCTAAACCCCTCATTTTACAGAAGAGGAAACTGAGTCCCAGAGCGGTGATGTGGCTCTGCCCAAGGCATAAAGGTAGGAAGCAGCAACTGCAGCATTTGAACCTGAGTCCTTGGATTCCAAACCTAGTGCTCCGCCCATGAGCTCCCGACCTCTTTCTGCGGGGTTACCTCACCATCCATATTCTTATACCAGTGAAAGTCAACTAAAGTGAGCAGCTAAGTGGAGCCTCGGGTTAGACACCACCTGTGTGGCCCTGGGCGAGTCACTTAACCTTTCTCAGCCTCAGTTTCTTCGGCTGTAAAAAATGGTGCTAATAATACTGCTTGCCTCACAGGGTTGTTGTGAGAATCAGAAAGGAGAATATATGCAGCATTTGGCAAGCCTTAAAATTCTCGAGAAATGTGAGCTGCCATTATCACTGTTATGAAGTAGACTTGAATGAACAGAGAGGAACACCAAGGAACAGTGGACAAAAAAGAAGCGATCCTTAACTGAGGACCTCCTATGTGCCAGGCACTATGCTAAGCATTTTACAAATAGTATTTCATTTGATGAGCACAGAAATCCTCTGAGTTAGGCACTATTATTACCCCCACCTTACAGATGAGGAAACTGAGACAGACAGTTTCAATGCCTTGTCTAGGGGTCACACAGCTAGTAGGTGTCTGAGGCTAGATTCAAACTCAAGTCTTCCTGACTCTTGGCCCAGGGATGTATCTGCTGAGCCACCCAGCTGCCTCTGGATGTGGAGTGGGAGGATGTGGGTTCAGATTCTTGCTTTGCAGTTTATCTTTGTGGATTCTTTGAGCCTCAGTTTATATAACCACACACAGTTATATACCATATATAGATTATGTGTGCATATTGCCTGTACAGATGCCATTACCCTCCTGGGATTATAGACCTTCATAAAGGCAGAGGACTGGGCTCCTCTGCTTGGGCAGGCCCCTGGCTTGGCCACATGCTCAGCACCAACTTGGCATCTAGCTTAGTGGGGCCCCCACACAACACCTAAGCCCAAGCTGCTCACAGTTTCTTCTTACAACTCATGACCCCAGTTCAAATTTCTCAGATGTCTTACTGCTGTCTAGAGGTGGGGAAGGATGGAGTCATGTGATAGGGTGACCTAGAGAAGGAAACTGGCCAATGGTCAGAGGGAGAAATGGAAAGAGAACACTTCTCACCTGATGCACCAGAGTTCAAGGGCAGATGCAGGCATGCTAGGAGAGAGGGTGCTCCAGGCCTAGCATCATCTGGGGCTGGGGGGATGGCAAGCCCAGGAGAAGCACCACCAGCTGCACCACACAGGGAGCACATGCCAGAGAGGACTGAAAAGCATGCACGGACCAGGAACAGTGGAAGACATAGGGAAGGAAGCATGCCATCCCGCTCACCCTGCCCGATGTTGGCACCTTGAGGCAAAGCCCCATTGGCCCAGGCTAGTTATGGCTCTATTCAGAGGAGCTGTAGACAAAGGGAGGATAGTAACCAGCCTCATGCTGACCCTCCATGCTCCTAACTCTTTAAGTCAGGGGGGGCAATTCAGTGCTATTCGATTGAACTCAATGAGCTTTTATTAAGCACCTACTGTATGTCGGGCAGTATAATAGATGCTGGGAATACAAAGACAAAAATGCATATAGTTTCTGCCCTCCAGGAGCTTTGGTATCCTTATCAGACCAGGGGCTCCCTGGGGGCAGAGCTGTCTCCCCCATCAGACCATGGGCTCCTTGGGGGCAGGGCCTGTGTCTCCCCCATCAGACCAGGGGCTCCTTGGGGGCAGGGGCTGTGTCTCCCCCATAAGACCATGGGCTCATTAGGGGCAGGGCCTGTGTCTCCCCCATAAGACCATGAGCTCCTTGGGGGCAGGGCTGTGTCTCTCTGATCAGACCAAAATTTTCCCACTTGCATGGGGAAAAAGAAGGAGGTGGTCCAGTCTAGTTGGTTTCCATGACTACACAGACCAGGCCATGCTTATTCCTGGGACCCAGCCCAGCAACAAGATCCTGTCCAAAGTCTTTCTGCTCCATCAGCAATGTGTCTGGGGCTGGTTCCCAGGACAGTGTCTCCCAGACTGATGCCAGAAAGGCTAAGAATATCAATGTGACACCACCACATGGGGCCGGGCATCAGGCAATGGGCCAGGGACAGCATGGACACAGGAGAGGTGCCTAAGTCAATGCCCCATGCATCACCCCTCAAGGATAAAGTCCACGTCTTTTCCATCCAATAGGAAGCTTCCTTAGCCTGGTCAATAGTAAGAGGCTGACCCCTGGCCAGGTATTCATTCTAGTTTCAACCTCTTACCCCAAGGAAGAAGCATCCCTGAAATGGGCACTGAGAAAGATGAGGTGCAGAGGGAGCTGGAAACTTCCCCTTCTCTTGGGGAGACAGTAGCCTCTTATTTCAAGGAGCCCCAATGTGGCAAAAGGGCATGGTCCCTGCCCTCTGAGAGGTCTGATGGCAAAGAGGCTCCGCATCTACCTTAAGGAAGTCAGAAAGTCCCGAGTTTAAATCCTGCCTCTGACTCTTCCTAGTTGTGTGACCCTGGGCAAGTCATCTAACCCATGTCTGCCTCAGTTTCCCCAACTGTAAAATAGAGATCATAATAGCACCTACCCCCAAGGGGTGTTGTGAGGATCAAATGAGACAACCTAGTAAAGTGCTTTGCAAATCTACAGTGATATATAAATTGTGGCTGTTGTTTTCATTATCAGTAGGAAGTACAAACTCTTCCAGAAGACGTATTCCCCCATCTGACAGGTAAGGTAGAGACCCCACTCTGAGTTCAGAGGAAACAAATGATGGATGAGACACTGTAGACGTCACTGAACCGGGACACGACCAATAGAGACAACAAACAACTACAACAGAGTGTAGTCAGTACTGGGTGGGACTCGTCAGCAGGAATGTGTACATCCACATCCCTCCTCTGACACTTAGAAACTGTGTGACCTTACACAAACCACTTAATGTCTCCGTTCCTCAGTCTCCACAACTGGAAAATGAAGACCAAAATGCCTTCAGTATCCTACAGAATTGGATTAAGGATCACATGAGAAAATATGTGTAAAGCACTTTGTAAACCCTAAAGCCCCATAGAAATGGCCACCTTTTTCGTGGTTAGGATTATGTAACACCCTCCTGGAAGTGCCCCATGGGAGCAGGGGAGGAGGAGGAGGAGAAGCCCAGAATACTGTCTTTCAGCTTCACGTACCAGGACATTACAAAGAGAGGAAGAGTGAAGGAGTCAGCAAGTGATTTCAGACACCAGCCAGGTTGGCTTTGTGAACAGAGTAAGGGGATGACGGAGCCAGACTCAAAATGCGTGAGTGTCTTTTTCTGGCCATGGGGGGGACAGGACTGAGAAACCTTGGGCCGGCATGCCATGTGGAGGATCCTCCCACAAGACTTGTATGAAAGAACCCCAGGTAGAAAATGCCTGAAATGAGAATTCCATCCCTTAGCTTCTGGACCAGGGAGTGGCCACCATCTCCCCTCCCTGCAGCAGGTGGGGGGAGATTTGAAACTTAGCACACAAACTGTATTCTTTTACCTCCTGGCCTAGGGGAAGCCAAAAGGGTATGTATTGTCTTCTGTCTTATTCCTTTTCTTTTGGGGTTATGAGTAAAGATCTGTATAACTATCATAATAAGTAGCATTTATATAGTTCCTTAAGGTTTACAAAGCACTTTACATATATTATCTCATTTAATTTAATATTGTATGTGTATACACATACATAGTCCTTTACTATATATCTCCACATATAGAGAAAAGAATATCTTCTCATGTGTATATATATTTCTTTCTCATATACATGTATGTATATATAAGCCATACATGTATTGTATGTGTACATATATATGGCCATATATGTATCGTGTATGGTTATATATTATAAACATATATACTTGTGTCTGTGTTCATGCACATGCATACATACATACATACAATGTCAAAAAAATCTTAGTGCAATTTTGAGCTTTGATAGTCCCATTGAAACACAGCATAGAACAGAAAAGAGCTCTCCAATGAGTAGCAACAGAACCGACAGTCTAATTGAATAATCTCACACATACCAAACCTTTAATCTAATGAGTCCTGCAACCCACAAAAGGTGTGAAACTAGGGGAAAGACATAGTCATATCTCTGAGAGCTAGAGAAAACTTGGCATCCCCCTTAAATGCCCTCTAATGTTAGATGCAGTGCACATGTTGGGTGAACTTGTGACTAGCTTCATTAATCAACAGGATCAGGCAACTGGCCAGTAGCACCTCTAGTGGTTAAAATGAGTGTCACCACCAGCAGCAGTAGTGGTGGCAGTAGCAGTAGCAGTAGCAGTAGTTTTTGTATCCATCACTGACATCTCCTAGTCCTGTGTTATTTTAGCCATGGCCATTGACATCTGCAACTGAAAATGCCAGATTATTTCAGCTCCTCAACCCATGTTGGGGGAAGGATTTAAAGAGAATCCCTGCCCAGCCGCTTCACCCCCATCGCTTGGTCTGTCTAATGATATTTTACAGCAGCTTCTTGGGCTCTCCCATTCACTAAGTGGTAGAGAAATTGGATTTGGGCTATTGAGAAATAGGAAGAAAGTTCAATATGGCGGCCTTCACCTTCCCAACCTAAATTCTAAGGATAAACCGCAGCCTGCCTTCCCCCTGGAGTGGTGCCAGGTGGCTGACCAGGAGCTGGAGGGGACCTGTTGCTGAGCACAATGTGTTCTCTGTGTGAGTCTTGTGGCAGAGATAGAAGAGGCAGAGACAAAAGAGACAGTTTCCAGGTCAAAGAGAATATCACGGAAAGAGCAAAAGACAATGACGAAGAAACAATGAGGATGACAAACAGAAACAGACCCACGCAGAGGCAGGGGGAGGGAGGCAGAGGTAGCAGGAGAGACCTGGAAGAAAAAAAGAGACACTGATAACGAACAAGATCACTAAACAATGATGAGGTGTCTTTGATCAGAGGATTTCCCAGTTGTAAAAGACTCCAAGAGGCCATTCCATTTCTCTTCCTGCTTCCAAGCTTCCAAGCAGAATTGCAATTATCACATTTCCCACAAGCCACCACCTCCCCACACTGGAATCTCTTTTGTTTTTAAATCTCCCACTCTCAAAATAGTCTTCCGCTGCCTGCCTATGTCCCCCATGCAAGGACAAGCCAGTAGGTTATTCCCCTGAAGCGCTACCCCATGAGCTGACCCCCAAAGCTATAATTGGATAAGGAAGACTCTGGATCCCATGAATTCAGGGCTGGGTGCCATGTGTACTTTGCAGAGACCGACACCCAGGGATGGATCCCGAGGAAGAGGACTAAGAAGCCTATGCCTGCGGAAGGACACGGACAAGCTAGAAAGAATTCAGAGAGGAACAACGTGGGAACTGGGGAGAAGAGAAGATTAGGATGAGGGTGGAGGGTGAAGGGGAAGTACTGGAGATTGACAGCTGTCTTCAATAATATAAAGGACTTTCATGCAGGAAAAAAAAGGATTAGTCTGGCTCTGCTTGGCCCCTAGAGCTAAGAGCAATGGACACAAGTAGCAAATATGTCAATTTAGGCTCGATTCCCGCTAAGCAGATAGGGAACGGCTGCCTTAGATCATGAATTTCAAGCTAGAAGGGACCCTATAGACAACCTAATTGCATTCCTTCCTTTTCCACTTGAGGAAGCTGAGGCTTCCAGAGGTGAGTGAGCGACCCAGGATTATACAGGAAGTCAAGTACAGGGCCAGAATTGGAACCCAGGTCCTCTAAAGCTAAATCCATCTTCTTTGCATTGCACCTTTCTGCCTTCAGAGGTGGTAAACTTGAGAAGAGAAGTTCAAGAGAAACATGATGGTTGCCATTAAGTATAAGAAAGGAGAGCCTATGGAAGTGATCAGACTTGTTCTCCACGGCCCTAGAGTGGGACCAATGGGTGGAAGTTACAAAGATGCAAATGGAGACAATGTATAAGGAAAACATTCCCAACAGGTAGAGCTGGCCACAGTGCAATGGGAGGCCTCTGGAGGTAGCAGGTCACCCTCCCTGGAGGTCAAGCTGGATGACTACTTGTCAAGGATTCCTGTTCCTGTCTGGGCTGATCTGGTTGGCCTCCATGGTCCCTTCCCAATCAGGGATTCTCTGATTCAGTGTCTCCCCTCACTAGAGGTCTCCAAGCAGAGGCTGGATGAGCACTTGTCAGAAATATTAAGGGGGGATTCTTGTTTAGGTAAAAGTGTGATCTCTCCTGACAGAACGTGAGCTCCTTCCTGGCAAGGACGAGTTCACTTTGTCCAGGTATCCCCAGCACCTTGAAGTGCCTAGCATTTCGTTAAGCATTAATTATGATTATATTATTATATTTTATATTATATAAATTATATATGATATATTGTATACTACATAAATTAATATTAAGGATTAATAAATGCTTGCTAATTGCCCGACTGATGACTACAGCTCAGATTCTGTGATTCAGCCTTTTGTAGGTTTACATTCCAGTGTGGATTAGTAGTATGACTTCTCCCCCTAGTGGTAAAATTGGAAGGGACCTGAGAGGCCGTCTAAAAATAATAGAGAACAGTGAAGCACAAAGAGAATGATGTTGACATGTGGAACCCTAGGTTTCTCTAAGTTTGCTAAGGTTCTTCATTCATTTATTCATTTGATTTATGCCTTCATTCACTCCCTCAAACAATCTCAAGATTTACTGTCCCAAGATTGCTCTGGTTCATCCGATGGTTTTCAAAGACATCTCAGTTGTTGTTGTCCAATCGTTTCATCTGTGTCTGACTCTTTGTGGCCGCATTTGGGGTTTTCTCAGCAAAGGTACTGGAGTAGTTAGTCATTTCCTTCTCCAACTCGTTGTTACAGACAGCAAAACTGAGGCAAACAGGCTTACATGACTTGCCCAGGGTGGCTGAGTGAGGAAGTGTCTGAGGCTGGATTTGAACTCAGAAAGATGAGTCTTCCTGACTCCAGGACCAGTACCCTACAATACCACCTACCGCACTTCCCCATGTATAAGACGCACCTTAATTTGGGGGCCCAAAATTTGAAAAAAAATGTATTACATAAAGTTATTGAACTCAAGTTCTATTCATCATAAAATTCATACAACTCCTCATCACTGTCAAAACTCCCATCCATTAGCTTGTCCCCGTCTGTGCTTGATGACGAATCACTGTCTTCATATATTGCCTTGTCCTCAGTTCCATCTATGGCATTTGAAATGCAACTTGACAACGATCTCAATCTTGATATTATCCCAGGATCTTTTCACCCAGGTACAAACTTCTCCTGTAGTTGGTTTCTTCACTCTTGCCTTTCATGGCCTTCTTCTGCCGCAGCCTTTTCAGTAGGGCTTCTTCTTCCAGTAGCCAGTCTCGGATTGTTTTCTCAATTGGAGAAGGACCAAACTTATATTCAGCAGCATGATTTCCATTCACTTTTGCAAACTGGATCACTTTTAACTTGAATTCAGCACTGCATGAAAATCTTTTCTTAGTAATTTCCGGGCAGAACGTGGCAAAAACATAACTTAATATACTAGTAACAAATGCGAAACAATGAGCGCAAAGACAACAAGCATGAAAAAGCAAAAAGCAGGAAATGCAAGTAAAAAAATCTACAACAATGAGTGCAAAAACAAGCGTGAAAAAGCAGGAAATGCAAGTAAAAAATCTGCAGCCACCGTATAAGACACACTGTTTTTAGACCCTAAAGTTTTTGGAAAGGGGTTCATCTTATACATGGGGAAATATAGTAGTTGCCCTTAAATTGAGATTGACATTTCAATTAACCAAGGACTTTTTTGTTCTTATTCTAAAATCTATAATTGATTGATTCCAAAGACAAGTGTTCTCACTTGTCTAATGTATCCAGGCTGAGCATATTGACCCCCTCACCTCCACCTTAAATAGGCTAGGATAATTTGATTGGTTTGCTCCATCGCCACCTCACACTACCTTTCCCATCTTCTTATGCTTTGTCCCTTCTAGCTAGCTACAATCCAGCTGCGTTGGCCTTACTGCTGCTCCTCGCACTACAGGATGGCGTTCTATCTCACTTCTCCATTTGTGCACTGTCTGTCCCTCCCTCTGGCTTCCCTGACTTCCTTCAGGATTCTGCTCCAATGGAACCTTGTGCAGGAGGCCTCTCCGTGTCTTCCTTTCCCCCTAACCCCATCTCCCAGAAGCTCCAGATGCTCACTAGTGCCTTGCCCTCTGAGATATGCTTCCATTGACTGTGTATGTCTTTCGCACACACCTAATCATTTTCAAGTGTGTCTCTCTCATCAGACTGTGACCTTCCTGAGGCAGGCAATGTTTCTGCCTTTCCTTGTATCCCCAGACTTAGCATAGTGCAAGATGCTCATTGGCTGACTCATTCTCACAAGGGATGTATATAAGTATTTAGAGGATAAATACAAAGAGAAAAAATACCAGGTAGTTTGGGAGGAAGGGAGGGAGGGAGGGAGTAAGAGGATGGGGCGGATGGGATCGGAAAAGGCTTCATGCGAAAGACGAGGCTCGAGCTGTCTTGAAGGAGGAGAGGGACTGTCTGAGGTATCGGTGAAAAAGAAGCGTATTCCAAGCAAAGGAGACACACAGAGAGGGGTGCTGGCGCGCTGTGAGTGAGGAACAGAAGAACAGTCTGGCTGATCATGGAGTGAGGGAAGTCAAGTTCAAGGAGGCTAGGGGTCATATTGTGAAAGGCCTTCAAAGCAAAACTGAGTGTTTATCCCAGAAGCCATAAGGAGCCGCAGGAGCTGAAGGAGGAGAATCCCGCGGTCAGATCGCTGCCACGATCGCTCCCGCTGAAGTGATTGGGGAAGGCTTCCTGAAGGAGGCGGTGTTAGGCTTTGAAGTAAGCCCGCTTATATCAGGAGATGATCGCTGAATTCAGTGGCCGGGACAACAGTTTCTCTGACGGTGTCAGGAAGCGCCAGTCACCTTAGAGGCGGAGCGGTGTAGTTGTATGGATACTATACCTCAAGTCGGGAGAGCTGAGGGTTCAAATTTTGACTCTGGTACTTGCTATCTGGGTCTATACACATTGCCTCAACTTCCTTACCTTCCACTCATTTTTCCACCCCTTGCCATATGTCTTTTGGCCCTACCTCTCCCCCTGAAATTGCTCTTGTCAAGATTATTAACGATCTCTTTTTTTTGTTTGTTTTTTTGTTCCTCAGAGGCAATTGGGGTTAAGTGACCTGCCCAGGGGCACACAGCTAGTAAAAGTCTGAGGCTGGATTTGAACTCAGGTCCTCTTGACTGTTGGGCTAATGATCTCTTACTTGTTAAATGTAACTGCCTTTCCCTCAGCACCCCTTCTTTTTGACTTCTCTGCATCCTTTGGGCCTCCTCTCTTGCTGGATCCTCTCTCTCTTTTCTGAGTTTTTATGATACCTTCTCCTCCTATCTGACCATTCCTACCCAGTTCCCTTTGCTGGATCCTTATCCCTATGCTACCCCCTAACTGTGGGTATCCTACAAGACTCACACCTGGGTCCCTTTTTTCTTCCTTTATGCACTCTTTCTCTAACCTCAATCTTAGTTTCTTCCCTTCATTCATTCCCTTCTATTTACTATATTTCTAAATAGATAGACATATATACATGTAAATACCTATACAGATAGAGAGAAGAGAGAAGAGAGAGAAAGAAAGGACAGAAAGGAAGGAAGGAAGGAAGGAAGGAAGGAAGGAAGGAAGGAAGGAAGGAAGGAAGGAAGGAAGGAAGGAAGGAGGGAAGGAAGGAAGGAAGGAAGGAAAGAAGGAAGGAAGAAAGGAGGGAAGGAAGGAAGG
>JAQQSZ010020919.1:0-10033 GCA_028646595.1 Phalanger gymnotis
GTCCATGCTCTAGGCCAGAGATTCTTAATGTGGGTTTGTTATCTTGTTTTCTTTTAACATTTTGATAACTATATTTCAAAATAGATGGCTTGCTTTGTAATTCTCTGTGATATTATACATTTTAAAAACATTATTATGAGAAGAGGCTCATAGGCTTCATCAGACCATCAAAGGATAAGAAAAAAGAATATGGAAGTCTGATTTCTTCTATTTAGGGAACTTGTATATGCTTTGGCCTTGATCAGACTACCATTTGTATAAGTATCCTGCCTCTTCACTCTTCTGTTTGCTCTCCTTCATGTCTGTGTTTATGTGAGTCTTGCTATTTTTAACATCCTTTTTGTACGTCTTTTCAGAAATCTCATCCATCCTTTGATGCCCATTCCATGGATCCTCTTTCAGGGTCTTCTCCAGTTGCCCTCATTAAAAGTGTCTCTCTTCTTCATGAATTATAATATATGTGCATATACATATATATACATATGTATGTATATATAGTCCATACTGTGCATGTGGAATATGCTCATTTTTATGAGGATCTTTATGTATATGCTATATGTCTTTCATTCACTTGTAATTCACTTATATTTGAAAGGCTGGTTAAAATAGAAAATGTTATTAGACAAACCCCAAGTAAGAGGAGGTTTAAATATCTCACCTGTGAGAATTTATCATGACACAATAGTAAGTACTCAGATTATGATCCTAGGACCTTCTCTAATCTGTCTTAATTCCAATATCTTCCTTCTGTTAATTATTTCCTACTTATCTTGCATATAGCTTGCTTTGTATATATTTGCATATTGTCTTCCACATTAGACTGGAAGCACCTTGAAGGCAGTGACTGCCTTTTGACTCTCTTTGTGTTCCCACCACTGAGCCCAGTACATGGCACATAGTAAGCTAACAAATGTTTATTGATTGGTCGCCATGTGATCATGAGCAAATTACTCCCCTGGATCTCAGCTCATTGATGGACCATTAGGGCTGGGCTTGATAACTTCGAAATTATTTTTCAACTCTAAGTTTATCATGCTGTGATTCTACATACACAGGAAAGCATCCCTGCTTAAGAAATCCCCTTTAAGATTCCTATCAACATACAGAAACACTTTATTTTCAGAAAGCTTTGTTATAGCTACTGCAACCACAACAGCCAAACCCCACGCTGGAGCTTTTCGTCTTGACTAGCCCCAATAAAAACAATAGTAATGGTTTGTATAAATTTTCATATTTGACAATATTCCACATAAATTTCTGAAAGGTTCTCTAACAATGTAAGTTTTTTTCCAAGGCCCTGAAGGCTTAGGCTATATGCCAGTATGACAGTTCATAAGCAAGGCAATAATGACCAGTTGAAAGCTAAAACATCATAAAGTGAACAGCCAAAATCATGGTGAAGAGACAGTGCCTCATCTCCTTGTCATGTAAAACACGAACAATTCCAAATTAAAGATCAAAACATACCCTGATCGTAAGTATGAAAATAGACAGTTGGCTAGCCTTGTCTTTCATTTTCAAAGAGGACCAATGACAGCAAGGGCCTGTGGCTTGACTTGCACGTGAATTGGATTTAAGTGATGCAGAGTTGAGCAAAGTCATCAGCCTCATTCTCTTTTCCTGAGTCATTGAAGTTGAGTGGCTGGACTTAAGTCAAGGTGCTCCACAGCTCCTACTTTCACCACCTTTGTGGTTGTTGGAACAAATTGTTCGCCTCTGCCTATTCTGCCAAGGAAAGTCTTCACAAACTTGGGAGACATCCCCCTAATTCACTGATGTATTTGAAGCTTCTCAATTGCCCTCAACATAGCTTAGCCCCTCTGCTGAGACAGTATTGCCAGGGTGTGGCCACTATGCATCCTGCAGCTGCTCAGAGACATAAGTGAGAATTGGCTAAGAGGTGGACACCAGAGGTAGATGAACAGTCCCTAAAAGGGGTCAGCAAGCCCTTATATGAGAGGTGCTAGTCTTCCATGAACACCCCATATACCCCAATTAATCAGGCCATAAGAGAGGCAGCTAAGTAGTACAGTGGATAGAGTGCTGGGTCTGGAAGATCTGAGTTCAAATACAGCTTCAAATACTTAATAGCTGTGTGACCTCGGGTGAATCACTTGACCTCTATCTGGCTCAGTTTCCTCAGCCATAAAATATGGAGAATAATAGAACTCACCTCCTAAGGTTATTGTGAGGATACAATGAAATAAGACTTGTAAAGTTGTTTAGCACAGTCCTTGGCACACAGTAAATGTTTAATAACTGTGTGTTCCCTTCCTGACTAGACCATGCAGTCTTTCTATTTGCAGATGATGCATATGCAACTTTCACCCATATAGGCCTGGGAGATGTGTTCATTGAAGAACTAAGCTGCCACGTATTGAGAGGCAAAAGGCAGCCATCTTTCGCCCTTCCTATGATGACCCATATCCTTGTGAGTATTATTGAATGACAGTTAAGGCAGGTAACCACAAATGTATGCATTGTGATATTTGAGTACAAAGATTAGTGGAGTGTCTCATTACAGTGCAAAACCCCAAAGCGAAGACATCCTACTGTGGCATTCATTTGGCCATCTTTTGACACCCCTCCCTCAAAGAACACAGACAATTCTTTATAGTGTGGATTGTGTTGTTTCTGTATCTCCATCCTCAGTACCTTGCACATATTGTTGTTCAGTCCTTTTCAATTGTGTGTGACACTTCACGACCCCATTTGGGGTTTTCTTGGCAAGGAAACTAGAGAGGCTTGCTATTTTTTTTCTCCATCTGTTTTTGCAAATGAGGAAACTCAGGCAAACAGGGTTAAGTGACTTGCTCAGGGTCACACAACTAGTAAGATTCTGAGGCCAGAATTTCACTCAGGAAGATGAGTTTTTTTTTCTTACTCCATGCATACCATTCTATCTACCTGCTCCAACCTTGTACATAGTAGCCACTTAATAGAGTTCATTGGAATGGAATAGGTAGGCCTTGCATATTAATTTCATGCAGAAGAGCTTGAATGACATGTAGATATCTTTTCTCAATAGCTATAACTCCCTGGAGTGCTGCCACCTAATATTTATGTGTTATACTGATTTTAGACAATGATGCTTCAGAAAAATTACACCATCTGTATTTGACTTTCTTTTACTCTAATGCTTCTTCCTAAAGAATATTTTCATATTTGAAAGCCATCTCTGTTGGCTACATATCAGATTTACCTGTAGTTTCACTTCAAATACAACATAACTAAGACTATCATTGTTAAATCAGATGTAGATGCCAAGAGCAAGATGAATTATTTACTACAAAGTCAATTCTTACAGTCCAAAGTGATAGTAAACAGAAAGGTGAAGCTCATTATAAGAATGGAGCTCATTCAACAGCAGCTTTATTACAGATGAGCTCAAAGAAAAAAAAAAACATTTGAGATTGCTGATTGCTATCCCAGTATTGATATAGGCTGACATCGTGGGGAAGCTGCTTGCTTTGAAGCCAGTTTCAAAATCATCACACACAAAATCAGTGCTTGCATATTTCTGTTCTCTGACACTGAGATTCCATGTTTAGCATTGTTACTGGGGGTTACTGTTAGGGATGCAGAAAACAGTGCGGAAATATCCACTGTCTTCAGGAATAGCAAAGATTAGATCATTACCCAACATATTCATGTCAGTCTTTGTTAGATAACACTGCATCCTTGGTCAGGAGTAAATCGTTCTTCCATTTTAATCATTTGTCCATAAATCCAAATTTCATTTTAAACATTATGTTCTGAATGAGCTGTTCCCTTCTCAAGTCTACAAATCTTCTCATCTTTTTAAATTTTTTAAAATTTTCTCATCTTCAATGCCTTCAATCAGCAACAGTGCTGAAAATTCACCTGTGCCCTTTTTTTTCTTACCAAAGAAACCCCTTGCCCTAAGTCTGTAGATTTAATCCCTTTATTTTACAGAAATAGGCACAGGGACCCAGAGAGGTCATGAATGACACTTGTCCATGTTTATGAAGCTAGTGCCCAGGGCGTCATTTAAATCCAGGTCATGTAACTTTAAGTAGGTACTTCTCTAACTCCAGCATGCTTCTTTATCTTAGGGGTAGTGATCTGAATGAACTTCTCTATCATAGTAATCTTTTGAAATTCACCATAGTCAGTGACTAAAAGAGGTTAGAGCTTGTGTCCTCTTAAAAAATCTTGTTGACACAGCATATGTTTTCATTTTATTTTTAATTTATGTAATAAAACAAACATTTGCATCACATTGTACAATAAAAAGATGATTGCAAAGGAAACTACAAATCTACTATGCACAATTTGCTATTCCTTTAAAATATGCAACAAAATTATCATGTAAATTTCTTTTTTTCTTCCCTCTCCCCATTTGTCTCCCTAGAGATGGCTACCTTCGATGCAAATAAAAATATGTATATATGTGCATATATGTACATGTATACGTGTGTATACATGTAAAGACATACATACGTATGTATGTGTGAAATCATTCTATACTTTTATTTATCAGTTCTTCCTCTGGATGCAGATAGCATCTTTATTCATATGTCCTTTATGGTTAATTTGGGTATTTATAACACTCAAAATAATTTAATCACTCAGAGTCATTCTTAAAACAATATTGCTGTTACTGTATGCAATGTTCTCTTAGTTCAGCATATTTCTAAACACTTATGCTCCTCATTTCACATATGGGGAACACTGTCAAAAGTGTTGGGCACATTTGCCTGACTAGAAACAAATGGTAATTTTTGGACTGAACAAGTGGGGCTCAATCATTCTCAGGTTTGTTGAGGTATGGGCTAGCTGAAGGCACTTCCAGAGAGGCTGCGCTTATAGAAAGAAGAGCTTCACAAAATCAGATTTACTCAGGCCGCGGCTCCATGGGGGAAGATGGCTGATACCATCTGGCGGCTTCTTGTTTTATTTGATCATTCTCCCTGACTAGCTACGAAGTTCTGTTGTTTCTTTCATGCTAAAAGACTAACACACTCTCTGTTCCCTCTTTTTAAATATTGTTGCTCTGGATAAAAGCTCTGGTTGCTTTACCCTTGTTATAGCCCTGGATTGGATTATCCTAAACAAGTGTAATGTGACTTGGTGGTCAAGTGGTACCTGTTAACTCATAATCAGAACGGTTATCGTCAAAAAAAGAACAGTGGTTAAGTACGAATTATTCAGGTTCTTCTAACATGATAATATTTCAATGGATCTGTAATCTAATTTGGGTGGATACTTCTATGCATTATTTTCGTTAACCATTCAATCAACATAATGTCATCCGGGAATGGGAACTTCTAGAGAACCTCACCGTTTGTAATAAGATGCCTTCTACTTGGACTTTGCACAGTGCATCCTCCATTGAACGGGCAAATGCCTTTGTGGGTACATGTCTCCCTCTATAGATCTTGTATATGTGTGTATGTATGTGTGTGTGTGCATAAACATATTTTTGTTTATATTGTCATAGGTGTGATTTTTTTAAAGGGGCGCATCTTACTGAAGCAATGCTGATAGTTTTCTTTGTATTTTTTTTGTTTTTTAATGAGCAGGTTAAATAGCCAAAAATATGTTTAAGCCACATTTAGAGGTCCTTTAATTCAACCTTTCCATCAATGTTTCACATATGTATATATATACACATACATACATGCATATTATATGTGTATATATGTACACACACGGTATACATATGCACACATACACACATATATGTATATGCATGTATGCACACATATACATAAATATCTACAAACATGTATGTATGTATGCATATACTGCACCTTTATCTGAGAATGTTCTATTTACAATTTGGTCAGAGGTTTTTGACTCAGGTGGCATTATAGAAACAATTTTCTGAGTAGTTTGATGCTTTGTTTTATTCACATAATTAGAGGTTGACTTAGACAGGACAAAGGAAGCCGCCGTGTTGATTTTCCTGGGAGCCACCAAAGGCAGAGATTAGTATGCGTAGCTGAATGTTATTTATGCCTCCAAGAAAAAAAAAAAAACATTCTACCTGACTAATACTAAGCCCATTAAGTGAGACTGACAAGAACGAAAATCAAAGATCAAAGATTTTTGAAGTCTGTGCATGTGCAGACTAAAAGTGAATGAATGTGATTTTATGTGCTTGGTTGGAGGAACATGATAAAGATATGAAGACTCCTTAAATTTATTTGATTTTTAGCATGCTAATCTCTTCCAAGAGATGAAAACAACAGGATGTTTCCTTTCCTCCATGATCCAAAAGGGATAAGTGACCATTAGTCATACTACAGGACATCTGAGTAAAAGATAATTTCCTTGAAGGGAGGGAATATTCTATTTTTATTTCTGTATCTATGGCACTTAGCACATTGCCTAACACAAGATAGGCACTCTATTAACAAACGTTTGTTGAATTGGACAGAAAAGAATAGAATGGGATAGGAGATTGTGGGATAAGACAGGTAGGACAGGATAGGATAGGATAGAATAGGATAGAATAGAACAAGCCAGAGGAAAAGAACCAAAGGAACAAGAGCCAAAACAACTCTGACCCATATTGAAGGGAGATTCTCTGAATCATAGATTAAGAGCTAGAAGAGATCTGAGGTCATCTAGTCCAAACCCTTCATTTTATAGTTGAGGAAAACGAGGGGGAGAGAAGGTAAGTAAATTGTTTACATAGAAATATAGTTATTAAGTAAAGAGAGTGAGGATTTGAATCCAGACCTTCTCACACCAAGTCCAACATTCCGTCTACTGCACCATTCAGCCCCAGTTTTCCTATGAAATATCCAGTTGAGATAAGAGATTTGGTAGGGACCTGGTCCAAATTCCTCATTTTTTTAACAGAGAAGGAATGGAGAAAGTGACTTACCCAAGGTCATAGAGATAGTAAGTAGCAGAATCAGGATTCTGATGGCAGATTCAGCATGCTTCCCAGCATACAGATTGTCTCATGTTTGATTTGATACATTCACATTCAATTGTAATTAGTACTCCTCTGCCCTTAGGTTTCTCCGTATATATTTTCCCTTGGGAATTATAAGAATGAGTCACCTATTCCCTGTGAATGAGTCTTCTTTTCCCTAATGTCATTACTGGCTTTTTTTTGTAATCAAAAGCTACATATACCAGGTTAGCTAATCCAACGCACTAATTCATTGGTTTTAAAACACTGTGTGCAGAGAGCTCTGTAATACATACTAGGAGGAGAGTCAAAAGTAAGTGAAGATACAGTCTCTAAGGGGCAACCTGGTGTACGGAGTGAGCCAGAGAACAAGCCCTGCATCTGAAGTCATGAAATCTCAGTTCAACTTCTGGCTCTGATATTTACTAGCTGCATGACCCTAGACCCTTAACCTCTCTCAGCCACAGTTTGCACATCAATAAAAATGGATTAATAATCAGTTTGCTGCCAATCTCAAAGGGTTGTTTTGTACAGAGTGAAGAGTTTTCTAAGCCTTGTAAGTATTCTGTGCATGTGAGATAATTGACTAACAGGAAAGGAATAAGTACACATCGAAGAGATACAGACTAAAAAAGAGGGAAGCATATAAATAAACTAAGCCAATTGTGGCTAATTATAGATACTCTTCATGTAGGAGACACATTACAGGTAACAAAACATTTGACAATTTTCTCATTTGATTCTCACAACTACTCAAGATAACCAAAACAAAAGTAATGATCTAAACCCACCTAGCCTCCAAATGTTCACATTTGTGTTAAGGGCACTGTCATCATGTTCTCCAAAATTAGATTCTTCTTTTGCTCTTCCCTAACCCTCAAACTCCATATCCAATGAATAGCCAAGACTTATCAATTATGCTAAGACTAAGGAACTTATGGGAAGTTTAAAATCCCCCAACTTCAAAAATTCCCAAGGTTCTCCTGTGGTGGAGGTAAGGTCGAGGAGATAAAGGTCAAGACTGAGGCTGGGACTTTCATCCACCTCACAGGAAACTGCTCCTTGAGGGCTTGACTGAAGGTTTCAACTACTGAACTATCAGTCACTCAAATCTCTGGGTTCTGAAATGGGTTTCTGTTTCAAACCATTTTTATTTAAAAAAATGATTTCTACTTAAACATGGGCAGGCCAGCTACATGGTACAATCGAAAGAGCACCAGGCCTGGAGTCAGGAGTATCTGAGTTCAAATACAGCCTCAAATGCTCACTAGCTGTGTGATCCTGGGCAAATCACTTAACCCTGATAAAATGAGCTGGAGGAGGAAATGGCAAACCATTCCAACATCCTTGCCAAGAAAACCCCAAATGAGGTCACAGAGAATTGACATGATTAATTGACTAAACAACATGACCAAGTGTCTTCAGCCAATACCAAAACACTTGATTTCCAATGTCTCTCTCTCTTTAGTGCCTGGCACATAGTAGGCATTTAATAAATGTTTATTGATTGATTGATTTCATAACTTTCAAGGACTTCTAAATGGATCTAGGATATTTCACAGTAGTCTAAAGCCTATGATTATGTCAATAATGTCTAGGCCTTTTTTACATCTAGCTCACACCTCTGATTGGTCACTTGAGATAGGTGTCAAAGCAAAATTGGAGTAGAAGCAATTGACTGATTAAATCAATCTCTACCTTCACAGTGTGAAATTCTTGTCTAGACCTTTCTGTACATGTTTCATAGAGAATCCTTCTAACATACTAGAAGTCTGCCTGTGGTTTTTGTAATATTTCATGGATAGCAGTGAAGTGTTTGGATTCTGGTTTTTGGTCTAAGATTCTATTGAGCTATATTAAAACATTTTGTGCATTGTATACAACTGCGTGTATGTAGAAGACTGTGATGTAAGGGTACCATAGAATCTGAGAAAGAGGGTAAGTCATGAATCCCAGGTGTATAGTCTTTGGAAGAGAAATCTCCTTCCTCTTCACCTTCCAGCCAGCAGCAGCTAAAAGTCATCCACATAGGAGAGAAACTATTAAAGGGTCTTCCATCTGGGTGCTGCCCCGGCCAAGATTTCATGAAAATCTTACAAAGTAGTCCAGAATTAGTCTTTCAAATAGTATCTGTATTTGTGGGAATCACTTCTCCATCTGTGAATTTGCATAACTTTTATTTTAAGAATTTGATCCTATACCATTTGGTGCATATATGTTTAGTATTGATATCTATTCATTGTCTGTGGTACCGTTTAGCAAAATGCAATTTCCCTTCTTATTTCTTTTAATTAGATCTAATTTTGCTTTTGCTTTGTTTGAAATCATGATTGCTAAACCCACTTTTTTTTAAAACTTCAGCTGAAACATAATAGATTCTGCCCCACCTCCTTACCTTTACTCTTTGTTTGTTTCTTGTAAATAGCATACCGTATGATTCTATTTTTTAATCCACTCTACTATCCACTTTCATTTTATGGGTGAGTTCATCCCATTCACATTTGCAACTATGCTTACTATGCATTTCCTCCAACCTGCTTTTTTTCTCTCTATTGTTTCTCTCTCTCTCTCTCTCTCTCTCTCTCTCTCTCTCTCTCTCTCTCCCTCCCTCTCTTTCCCTCTCCCTCTCCCTCTCTCCCTGCTCCTCCTCAAAAGCTTTTTGATTTTGACCACCACCTCCTCCAATCCACCCTCCCTTCTATCAGCCTTCCATTCTCTTGTCTCCCTCTTCTCCTATTTCCCTGTAGAGTAAGATAGATTTCTATATTTCTATAAGTGTGTAAGCTGTTCCCTCTTTGAGGCAATCAATAAGAGTAAGGTTCAAGCATTTACCCTGCTATTTCCCACTTTACTATAAAATCTCTCTAACATCTCTTTTATGTGAGATAATATACCCTATTCTATTTCTCCCTTTCCCTTCCTCCCAATGCATCCTTTTTTCTCACCTCTTCATTTTTCTCAATGTCATCCCAACATAGTCAACTCACCCCTGCCTTCTGTCTATGTACACTCCTTCTAACTGCCCTAAAATGAGAAAGTTCTTGGGAGTTAGTAGTGCCATCTTCCCATGTAGGAATGTAAAATTTTATCCTTATTGAATCCCTTATGGTTTCTCTTTCCTATTTACCTTTTTATTCTTCT
>JAQQSZ010020920.1:0-10033 GCA_028646595.1 Phalanger gymnotis
TTTGGTGTTTGTGGGTTGAGAAGTCTGGTAACTGCTGCAGCTCACTGATTCAGGGCACTAGGGCATGCTCCACCCAGCTTCTGGTCTAGTTGGTCCACGCTGCCCATGCTGGGCTCTGCTCAGCTCCTCTCCCCTCTGCTCCCTGCTCTGTGTGGGATAGACTTTATCCAGAGACTATCCAGGCTGTCCTGGGCTAGAGCCCTGCTTCCCTGTGCTACACTGTGGGTTCTGCAGTTCTAGAATTGGTTCAAAGCCTTTTTTTATAGGTTTTTGGAGGGACTTGGCGGAGAGGTCATGCTAGTCCCTGCTTTCCAGCTGTCATCTTGGCTCCGCCCCCTCAACCTCTCCCATTCTTCAACCAAATCGATATCTCTCACTCTTTTGTCCTCCTCTTTCTGCACTGCTCTCTATACCTTCTTCCTTTGACAGAAGATAATTGGGATTATCTCCTTATTATTATTAGAAAGGAATGAGATGTTTGTCAATGTTTGCTTTCAATAAAACAGATCTTTCCTAGAACCATATAGTACAATGTCAGAAGTGGAAGACACCTTGGAGTCATCTAATCCAACTTCATGTTATGGATGTAGCAACAGATTGAATTGTAGCATTTCTCATGAGCTGGGCATGTGTTTTGGTTCCAAAAAAAAGAACATGTATACTTGTTCCTTGACTGAAGGGATATATGACCAGAATTTCCTGAGTGGACCTGTGGTCCCCACAAAAGGGAGAAGGGAAACTGTGCCATAAAGGATTGGTGATTAAGTCAGGAATCATGGGCCATGAGGAGTAAGGGCAGAAGCCTTCCATTCTTTTTAAGAGAGTCCTTTTGTCAGTACACACTCAAAGTAAGTTCTTTGGACTTGTAGCAAGCCTTTCCTATCTCTTGGGATATATAATAAAGATGATTGAAAGGATCTTGGGAGATCTGTGGGACTGTAGAACAGATTGTCCTTTCACCTCATTCTACAGTGTTCTAGCAGCAGCTTAAGGTCCAGATCTCCGGCCAGCCAGGGCATGACTTATTCTTCTAGAGGTGATCATCTTCTGCTCTGAGAAGGGTATAATTTTAATTGCCTCCTAGTAGGCAACAATCTGTTCTAAGCCTCCAGGCTTCTTAAACTCCCTCCTTGCTTTCTCTTTACTCCCTCCCCTGGCCTCAGTTACCCAGAACCCATCTAGACTGTTTGATTACTCACACTGCTTGGATGAGAAGGGAGTCACCAGCTCTATTCATTCAGATAAGATGGAGGACCACCTGGCCTACCATGGAGTGCTAAGGTCCTCCAAGTATTACCACCTGCCCTGCATTTATGCCCTCCAAACATCTGGCACTGTTATCTGACCTACTGATGAAATGTAAGGAATATAGGCTTTGCCATCCACCCTGAAATAGAACTTTAAAAAAATGTATTGTCTCCTCTGATTAGAATGTGAGCTCCTTGAGAGCAGAGCCTGTCTGAATTTTCTCTTTGCCTCTTCAGAGCTAAGCGCAATGCTTGGCACAGAGTAAGCACTTAATAAATATTTTAAAATCCATTCATTTGTTTATTCATTCACTTATAAGGCTAGAAATATAAATCAGTCATGATTGCTCTTTGATGAACTGGAGGCAAGGAAAGAAATAGACATCAAGAAATAGACTTGAGGTTCAATGTTAGCAAACAGTCTCCTCATCTAAACAACTACATACTGTGGCTGTTTTGTGAAAGGAAGAAGAGGAAAATCTCTAATCTCTATTTCTAAAATCCAATAAAGAACTGGCATTAGCTGTGTCTCAACAAAGAAGCTCCTTGAGAGACAGTAGAAGGTGTCTCCCATAGCACCTTATGGCTCACAGAGTAGGTAGCTTTTCCTGGCTAAGCTGCCAGTCTTCTTTGTCATAGCACCCCACTTCCTGGGGAAGGAAGAACGAGTTAAGAGCTTCTGGTTGCCCATGCTTTTTTTTCTTCTCTTTTCTTTTTCTCTTTTCTTTTCTTTCCTCTTCTTTTCTTGTCTTTTCTTTTTTTTTTTAGCAAGAGACCAGTGCACTTATGTCACTCCCAGAGGTGGGCTTGAGCCAGCTCTAACCTGCCTTCACAGTCAGACTATTACATTTTCTGTGTGAAATTTACACCTCAGAAATAGCAGTTGCTACAAACTCAGGCTTGATTTATTGGAGTTTTATTTATTGTCTAGATCTAAGAAAATATGAATAATGTGGATTAAACTTAGAAGTGTGGGTGTGCATACATTTTTTTTCCTGGAGAGCAGTTAAATATTCACCAGTAAACCCTTGCATAGCTCTATAAGCATTACTTGAGTTCAGTAGGAGTGCACTTGCAGGCTTATCACTGAATTTGAGGCCTGGTGACTATTGGCTAAGGATGATGATGATGATGATGATGATGATGATGATAGACTTTTATATAGTACTTTAAGATTAGCAAAGGGTTTTATATCTATCATTTTATTTGAGCTTCATAACAACCCAGCTCCCTCCCCATGGAGCCCACAGGGCACATATCCAGCTACACAGAAAATGCACCAATCCAAAACCACTGTCTATATATGCAGATAAGGAAACTGAGGCCCAAAGAACAGTATTTTTTCTCTCTTTTTTTTCCTTTTTCAAAGTATTAGCATGTGTCTCCATAAAAGATGTAGTGAAAAGAGCTTAGACCAGCAGGGGTGAGGAACCTGTGGCCTCAAGGCCATGTATAGCCCTCTAGGTCCTCAAGTGTGGCCCTTTGACTGAATCCAAGCTTCACAGAACAAATACCCTCATTAAAAGGATTTCTTCTGTAAAACTTGGACTCAGTCAAAAGGTCACACCCAAGGACCTAGAAGGCCACATGTGGCCTTAAGGCTGCAGGCTCGCCACCCCTAGAGGGAAACTAGAGCCCCATACTCTGATTCTCATTCTGCCAGTAACTTATTCTGTGATTATAGAGGCATCACTTCAATTTTCTGGGTCTCAGTTTCCTCATTTACAAAATTGATCTCTAAAGTCCTTTTCAGCTCTCCTAATCCCTGACTCTTTGATTCGTTTTGTCATTAAATTGATGAGTAGGAGAGTCAACTCTTGGTCAATTTTTTGTTGTTGTTGGAGTTCTGGTTTTTCCTGAGCTATATCTTGGTCTACCTTCTTTTCAATTATAACTGATTGCACTGGGTGATGAACTTTAAGGAATTTGGTCTTTCTCAGACAGAAAGGAACTTGGCAAAGCATAAAGATGAAAGCTAAGTAAAAATTTCTCCCACAGTGGTTATCTTTAGTCCATGTTGAGGTCATTTCCCATCTCAAAAAAAAATCTACTGCAGGCTTTCAGGCAACAGGCCAAATTCACAGTGGAAATTCGCCCTTCATCTCAGCACCCAGGAACATGTTTAATTCTTAAGCATGAGGAAGGGTAACAAGCCCCTGCATTTTAGTTCAGCTCTTATGAATTGTGTTCATGTGGAAGTAGGAATCAGATAATTGGATTGTTGATTTAGAATTGGTGTAACCTGAAAGGGCAGCTACTCTAATCCCCTCATTTTACTGTTGAGGAAACTAAGTCCCAGAGACCTAAAGTGACTTGTGCAAAGGCACACAAATAGAAAGTGGCAGAGGTAAACAGGAAAGAGAAACCATAAGGGACTTATTAAAGTTGAACTGTTTACATTCCTACATGGAAAGATGATATTTGTAACTCATGAGACCTTTCTCATTATTAGGGTAGCTGTTGGGAATATATATAGATAGAGGGCACAAGGTGAGTCAAATGTGAAGGGATGATATCTAAAAAGTAAAACTAAGGGAATGAGAAAGGAATGTACTGGGAGAAGGAGAAAGGGAGAGGTAGAATAGGATAAATTATCTCACATAAAAAAGCAAGAAAAAGCTTTTACAATGGAGGGGAAGAGGGGGGAATGAATCTTACTCTCATTTAATTTGACTTAAGGAGGGACTACTATACACACTAAATTGAGTGTGGAAATCTATCTTACCTTACAGGAAAGTAGGGGGGGGAAGGGAATAAGAGAGAGGAACAATAACAGAAGGGAGGGAAGATTGGGGGAGGGGGTAATCAGAAACAAACACTTTTGAGGAGGGACAGGGTCAAAGGAGAGAATAGAATAAATGGGATGGGGGGGCAGGGTGGGATGGAGGGAAATACAGTTAATCTTTTACAACATGACTATTATGGAAGTGTTTTGCATAACAACACATGTATAACCTATATCAAATTGCTTGCCTTATCAATGAAGGTGGGTGAGGAGGAAGGAAGAGAGAGAATTTGAAACTCAAAGGTTTGAAACAATGAATGTTAAAAAATTGTTTTTACAAGCAACTGGGAAATAAGATACACAGGTAATGGGGTAAAGAAATCTAGCTCACCCTACAGGAAAAGAGAAGGGGAAGAGGATAAGAGAAAGGGGGAAGGGTAATAGAGGGAATGGTACATTGGGGGAAGGGGTGATCAGAATGCATGCTGTCATGATGGGGAGCTCAGAGATGGGGAGAAAATTTGAAACTCAAAGTCTTGTGGGAGTGAATGTTGAAAACTAAAATACATAACTAAGTTGAAATGTTGGAAAAAATAAATAGAAGGGAAACTCATTATACTGGAAGAAAGCTAGGAAGAGTGAAAAGTACCCTAGATAAGCTATCAAAATTTCTGGGTCCCAGTTTCATCTCAACCCTTAACTACTTGTGTAAGCTGGGGCAGATCATTTTATCCCTTTGGTCTTCAGTTGTTCCTATAAATTGATGAGACTGACCAAAGTGATCTTAGAAGTTCTCTTTACCTCAGAAATTTTATGATTAGGCATATATTTATCTGGAATGGCTGAGAAATGGAATGCCCAGATTAATTCAATATCCATCTTAATAGAGAGGCATGGTATACGTCATTCAAGGGTGACTTTTTTGAAGACTTTAAATATAATAAAGTGCATTCAAATATCAAAACAAAGTGGCAGAGCTGTCCTTCTCCAAATTCAGCACTCCTTTCATTGTACCAGGAGATATCAATGAAATAACTGTAATGGCCTTTTTAAATAATTACAATGCATTTAACAGCTGCTGTCACTGAAGCAACATATCTATCCATTTCTTAGATTACAGTATTGGCTAAAATACTTTATATATATTAACCCAGCTGATCTGCATAACAACCCTTTTCAGAAAGGTTGAACTAATGCCATTATCCCCATTTAATAAATGAAATACCTAAGGCTCCAGGAGATTACATGATTAGAGCAAGCATCATATCAATTCTTTTACTCAAAAATTTTCTGAAGCTCCCTATCGCTTATTAAAATATATTTCATACCCACCACGATTTGGCTCCAGCCCTCTTTGCCATTTCTGCTACTATTCCCCATTATCTGCTACATGTTCCACTTTAATTGAACTATTCTCTGTCTCTTGTTCTCATGTTTCCTTCCTCCATCTCTGTGGTTGCTCAAGTTTCCGAAAAGATCTTCCACATCCCCTACACAACACAGTTCCAACTGTTTTAGCCCCTCTTTTCCTTTAAGGCCAACCTCGGGTGTCACTTCTTCCAGGTGCTTTCCATGACTCCTAACTCAATCTCCTTAGATTTCTCATAGCCTTTTACCTGGACTCAGCCCTTGAACTTATCTCCCAGGCATCATAGCTATTTGTGTACACTTCTTTTCACCCTATTAGGCTAAAGGCTTCCTTGAGAATAGGGTCTTTGTCACATCTACCTTTGTATCCTCAGTCCTAGCACAATGCCTTACAGGTAAGAGGCTCTTAGGGGTGTATGGGATGTTCAAGGAGAACGAGCAACTCTGGTATGAGGGCTTGCTGAGCCCTTTTCAGGGCTGCTTATCCACCTTTGGTGTCCACTAGTCACCCAAACTCTATCATATGGCTCTAAGAAGCTGTAGCATGTGTAGCTGCTACACTTTGGTGAAACCATCTCAGCAGCTGAGCTAAACAAAATTGAGGGTAACCAAAGGTTCTCAAACCCATCTGTGAATTAGCAGGATGTTTACCCCAAGCATGTGAAGGCTTTTCCCAGTGGAATGGGAGGATGAGAACAATTCATTCCAACAGCCACGAAGGCAGCCGAGGCAGGCTCTGTGTAGCAGTTAGAGCTTGGTCAGATATCAAAGATACTAAGGCTCAGGCCATCACCAGTTGTCTTGACTTTTGTCTTGCCACTGGACTTTGATGACTGGAAAAAAGAATGAGGTTGATAACTTTGGGCAACTCAGCTTCATTTAAATCCAATTCATGTGCAAGTCAAGACATCACCCCATGATGCCACTGATCCTCCTTGAAAAAGGACAATAAGTACTTAATAAATGTTAATTTAATTTTGCAAAGTTAACTGAATTGCATTAAGAGACTCTCCCCAAGTCATGTAGCTAGACGCACTGAGACTTAAATCCAGATCTTCTGCCTTCTTTCCACTCTACCATAGCAACCACAGGAGAGTGTCAGATTCAGCCCATGAGACTATTTGGTCAGTGTCACCTATGAAAACTACTGGACATTAATTGACAATAAGATTGATATCTAACAGTAGGGCCCTGGAATACTCTCAGTCTTAACAGTACTGAATAAATGCTTACCACAAATGAGGGTTAATGTGTATAGAGAACAGCTGTGAGCAAGACACCAGCAACTGCTTTGGGGTGGCCAGAAGCAGGACAACTATGAGCTGGACAGACAGGAAGAAAGCTTTTGAAACATGATTGAATACTGTGTAAAGCTATGCTCCAGAACTGTGGGCAGCTGGGACATGACAGCTGAAGGCAGATCCAATTCACATGTTGCAATCAAGGATGGTCACAGAGGAAAAGTCATGGTACTCTAAGGGTCATGGAATTTTAGAGTTGTATGAGAGTTTAGAGATCACCTAGAGGCCCAACCTCCACATTTCCCAGATGAGGAATTGTCATCCTTCAGAGGTGCGTGTTTTGGCCCAAAGTCATTTAAATAGGCGATGACAGAAAATCATATCATATTTCCCTTTTGGGCCCCCATTCACAAATAACATACCATTTTGTCAACAAAATAAGATATCAATAATTCAGATACTGGAGTATGGTTAGGAGTGGAGATAGAGAGGAAGGAAAAAAATGTTCATTAAAGAGATTGAAGTCTGAGGAGCCAACCAGAGAAGATTTACAAAAGTAGAACGGGCTAACTTTTGGGGTGGGGGGACAGTGGACACCTCTTCCCTGGAGACCTTCAAGTAAAGTTGAATGAGCATTTGTCTGCCACCCTGAGCTTTTGAGATATGGTATCCACTTTTAGAGGCATGCAGTTTTGAGATGGCAAGGTGTGGTGATTTGCAACCCATAGACCTGAATTCAAATCCATACTTTGTCACTGGCTAGCTGTATAAATTTGGACCAGTCATTTAATCTCTTATTTTCTATTTCTTCTTCTATAAAATGGAAATAATACCTGCAATAATGAGGTCCACACCAATGTTTACCATACCTAACCCACAGACTTGATATAAGGAAGGAAACTACTTTGTAAACCTGATGATCTCTATGAATATATGTTATTCTTTTTTCATGCTTTTACACAGAAATATTTACTTCAGAAAGTATAATCCCAAATGTACAAACTTCCTCCCCAGACACATGAAGGGCTTAATCTTTCTACCCCCTCTCCTATCCTTTGTATGACTTTAGTTTCTGGGGAGGGGAAGGGGACTAAAGATATGATACAAAATTCGGGAACAAGGCAATTTGTCAGTTTTTCACACATTATCATGTCTGTCAAATTTTTGTTGGATAGCCTTCAACAAAATTCTTTTCCATAAAAGCCACTTTACTTTCTAAATGAGCTGAGAAAGATGTTCCAAACTGAACCAGTCTCCAACCATTCTTTTCGGAGTGAATTACTTTTTATTCCCATAGCATACTTGAAAGGTCACTAAAGGTTCACCAAGAATATTTCACATTCACACAGTGCATTAAAATTTACAAAAGACTCGGAGTTAAGTCATATTATCCCCATTCTACATATGAGGATATTGAGGCTTAGGGGGGCTATAAAACTTGACTACAGTCACATAGCTAGTACAAGTCACAGCAAGGACTCAAATCCAAGGCTTCTGACCCTCAGATCAGTGCTCTTTTTAAATTGGAGAATAAAAGGAAGGCTCAAATGAACCTCAGATTTCTTCTGGTAAGGGTTTCTGCTAGAAATTTTATTTGATATCTGGGGTATCAATTTAAACCCAGCATGTTGAATTTGAGACAGAGAATTCCTGGGGCCAGATAAAGGCTGGTGGGACTAGCTAGTTTGTAATTTGATCAGGACAATCCTGATTTCTAGTGTTCAGAGGAGATTGTGGAGAATAATGAATTTGAATGCAGCATTGATTCCATCATTGAATGACCAACTAAAACTTTTAAAAATGATTTTAACAAACATTTATCAAAAGAAATTATGTAGGTGAAAGTTATATGACCAAAGTGCTATTAAATGGAAGCTATTCTTACCATTATGACTCTTTAAGATCCCAACCCGATCTCAAGAATTGAATTGGGGGTGGGGGTAAGCTTCAGAAGAATAAGGAGTAGTCAAATCTATGGGGAAGTAAAGAATTCATAACCAAACAGGAGATAGAGAACATTATGAAATGTAAAATAGATAATTTTGACTATTTAAAGATAAAAAGCTTGTTTTACAAACAAAACCAATGCAACCAAGATTAGAAGGAAAGCAGAAAGCTGGGAAACAATCTTTACAGCAAGTATCTCTGATAAAGGCCTCATGTCTCAAATATATAGAGAACTGAGTCAAATTTATAAGAATATAAGCCATTACCCAATTGATAAATGGTCAAAGGATATGAAGTTTTCAGATGAAGAAATCAAAGCTATCTATAAGTATACAAAGAGGCAGTGAAGTGGTCATGTGTGGAAAAAGTTTAAGAAGTCCTGCTCTAAATCACTTTTGATTAGAGAAATGCAAATTAAAACAACTCTGAGGTACCACCTGTCAGATTGGCTAATATGACAAAAAGGGAAAATGATAAATATTGGAGAGGATGTGGGGAAATTGGGGCACAAATGCACCGTTGGTGGAATTCTGAACTGATCCAACCATTCTGGAGAGCAATTTGGAACTATGCCCAAAGAGCAACCAAACTATGCGTACCCTTTGATCCAACAATATCACTACTAGGTCTGAATCCCAAAGATATCATAAAAAATGGAAAAGGACCTACATGTGCAAAAATATTTATAGCATCTCTTTTTGTGGTGGCAAAATATTGGAAATTGCAGGGATATCCATCAATTGAGGAATGGCTGAACAAACTGTGGTATATGAATATAATGGATGGCACAATACTATGTTTGCGTAATATTATTGCACAGTACTATCGTGCAATAAGAAATGATGAAAGGCAGGTTTCAGAAAAACCTGGAAAGACATGTATGAACTAATGCAAAGTGGTATGAGTAGAACCAGGAAAACAATGTACACAGTATCAGCAACATTGTGTGATGATCAACTATGAATGACTCAGCTCTTCTCAGCAACACAATGATCCAAGACAAGTACAAAGGACTCACAAAGGAAAATGCTGTCCACATCCAGATAAAGAACTGATGGATTCTGAATACAGATCGAATCATTTTTAAATTTACTTTATTCTTTTTCATGTTTTTTTTTCCTTTTGATCTGTTTCTTCTTTTACAACTCTGACTAATATGGAAATGTTTTGCATGGTAGCACATGCATAACCTATATTAAATTGCCTACCATTCTCAGGAGAGGGGAGGGAGGGAGAAAAATTTGGAGATCAAAATCTTTTTTTTTTTTAATTTATTTTTGACATGTTTGGTTTTCAGCCTTGATTTTCACAGGCGTTTGAATCACAAATTTTCTCCCCATTTCCTCCCCCCCCCACTCCAAGATGGCGTACACTCTGGTTGCCCTGTTCCCCAGTCTTCCCTCCCCTCCGTCGCCCCACTCCCCTCCCATCCCCCTTTCCCTTCCTCTCTCCCCTGTTCCCTTCCCATCCACCCTCCCCAAGAAGTCAAGCAATTCAACATGGGC
>JAQQSZ010020921.1:0-10033 GCA_028646595.1 Phalanger gymnotis
AGCTATCACCCTCCAACTCTGAAAGTGTATAATGGAATTCATACATGTAACCAAGTCACCTGATGCCAAAGTTGGGGTTATTTCCAGTGTATCACACAGCTCTGTCTTGCCGCCTCGCCTCATTCCATTTCAAGACATCTGATGTGCCTTTGGATTGGGTACTGCATTAATGCCTTTTTCAGAGAGCTTTGAAACCTGGTTCTGATCCTTTGTAGCACTGTAACTCAGTTCAAGTCATTTCATTTTGACATTCTATCTCTATCTATCTCCACGCATTCACACAAGCCATCCTTCCTCGGAATAGATTCTCCCTCACTTTTTAGAGTGTTGAGTTTTCTTTAAGCCCAGGTGTCATATCCTTGTGAGGAGCTTTCCTTTTTCTCCCCATGATTTGTATTCTCTATTTAAATTATCTTATTTTTACTTAACTATGTACATGGGTATTATAATCCCACCTCCTCCCCATAGAATGTAAACTACCTGAGGAAAGGAAGGGTTTCATTTTTGTCTTTGTAGCCACATTACTCAGCAGAGTGGCTGGCATGTTTTTGTTAAATTGAGTTCAAATTCTCTGGAGTCCAGCCTCCCCATGTGTAAAATGCTAATAACACCTGTGCTAACTACTTCACAGGGGTGCTACAAGGAAAGAATGTTGTGAACCTTAAAGCATTATAGAAATAGAACTGTTATGTTATTTTAATCCCATTCAGTAAATATTTATTTAGCACATATAATATGGAAACATTGGTAAATAAGTCATTGGCTGCATTGGGAGCATGCTGTAATGGAAACACACACACACACACAAACAAGCACAATGGGTTTGTGGTTAGAGGACTGCCATTCATATCCTGACGCTGCCCTCAATACCTGTGGCACCTTGAGTTGCTTAACCTCTCTTTGCCTCAGTTTCCCCAACTGTAAATTGAATGGATTGGATTAAGTGATGTTTAAGGACCCTTGGATCTCTAGATCAATAATGTTATGATGGCCACAGAACATCTCATCCTCTAGCATTAACACATAGACACAGTTTAACTTCTGTTTATCCAAGTGAGTGATATTTACACCACTGTGGGACAGCCCTATTGGGTTTTTAACTGGATAGTGTCGACCAGGCCCCTCAGGCTGGTCCATTCACAGGAACTGAGCCTGTATTGTGCCGTGTGCCTTTCTGTACATGTTTACAAACATGGTCAACCTCCCACATTGTGCCTTTTCCCATTAGGAAAATTGGAGATTACAGGCCCAGCCTATGCTGTGGTCCTGATCCCATGGAGATCCTGTAAAAGGTCAGTCATGTTAAAACCAGAGTCTGAGACTGCCACTTTGGGGAGGGTGCTGGCTTAGAGGATTATCAGCGACTTGGGGGGTTGTTAAAAGTGGATTTCAAGGGAGGCTTTGAAAGAAATCCCTCTCTCCCATTCAATGAAAGGCTGAAGCTGTCCTGTTTCTTTGATGAAGTCTACTGCTGAGAGATTTGACACTGGACTCCCCATTGTATACTCTGCATGCATGATGGATTTTTGATAAAGGTATATGCCTCTGTCTCCCCTGCTTTTGTCTGTGTTTATGTGGGACTGCTTTCCAAGGGATAAAATGGCTCCATAATTTCTATTTACTGGAATTCCAGGGACAATGAGTGCTTCTCTAAAAGATTTTCAGTCTATAAACTGAATTGTGGATAAAGGAAAACCCAACAACTTCACTGGTCCCCATGAGAAAAATCCCCTTTTAATTGGCAGGCAGAGAGGGGAAGGGACGTGCCTCACATACAGTAAGCTTCAAATATGTCATTGTCCAACTTCAGGCTTCTCTTTCCTTCTAAACCCAAAGGAGATGATTTTAGTGGGCCAACGACCTACAGTTGTTGGACATAAAGACTTACTAACTGCTATTCTACTAGAATTTGACAAGGCATAGTTCAAAGAATAATATTGCCTTTTGGAAAAAAAAAACCCACTAATTGAAAAGGTTATCATGACTTTGCATAGTTAAGTTGCATAGTGAGATGTGCTTTGAAAGGAGAGTCAGAACACCTGGGTTGTGGTTCCAATTATTACTTGGGAGAGTTAGAGCATGCCGTGTACTTGTAAAGTCCTGGAATGACATTGGTGTCGGAAAGCACCTGGTAACACAGGACCTTGTATGATCTCCAAGAAAGAATAGCGTACAGATAATGGCAGACAAATAAGATCGCGTTGTGCATGGAAGTAACTCTAGCATGTGATATCATGGGGTATTTTCTCACTTGTGACCTATGTAACTATATAACCAACTCTATGCAATTGAAATATATGATACGTTGGAATGTATATGTATGGGATGATTTGCATTATGTAACTACATGAGATGTAGGTACTTAGTGGCCTGGGTTATGTAATCTTATTATGTGAGTTGTGTGTATATGTGTATGTGTGTATATTATATATGTATATGTACGTATACATGTATATGTATATATGTGTGTATATTTATATAGTAAATATATTTGTGGTTAATTATATAATTAGCATGTCATTTTATATATATAATTGTGAATTAATGAATTAATTATAATTATGTGCTATATATGAATTATAACATATATTTATATATGGCTATATGTTTGATATGTATATTAAATATATATGATCATATATATTTAATAGTCATGCTTCTCCCTGAGCCCCAAATTCCTCATCTATCAAATAAGCATGTTGAGAGAGATCTGGGGTTCCCAGGACCTTTAGGAGTCCATGGATAGATTTCAGGGAGTCTGTGAACTTGGATGGGAAAAAAATGCATATTTATTTTCACTAGCTTTTATCTGAAATTTAGCATTTCCTTCAGTTATTTAAAACCTATTCTGAAAATGAGACTTTACTAAATAGACTTTACTAAAAGGATCCATGGCACAAAAATTAAAGAATTCCTGAACTAGAGAATCTTTAAGGTCCCTCTGAGTTTTAGTAATCAGTGTTCTTTGGTCTAAGTTATTTCTAAGCTTTAATATTCTATATTCTAATATTCCATATTCTATATTCACTGCTCTAAGACCCCTTCTATGCTATAATGGCTTGTATTCTTTTCAACTCTGGCATTCAACATTCCGTGTTTAAAGATTAAAGTTCTGATGTTCTATGGTTTTCTTAAGTTGTGGAGTGAAGTTATGATTTCCATGCTAGAGCAGGCACTTCATTCATAGCTTTGCCTTATGCATATGCACTCATATGCATAAGATTCCCAAAGGAATATGAGAGATTAAAATGACTGAGGCTTCACAGAATGGCTTCTGGGGAGAAGGGACTTTTGTATAATAAAGAATTTATTAAGACGCTACAACGGAAGAAAGCACAATACTGTGTTCCTCAGCCTAACCCAGGCATGGGGAATCTGCAGCTTTGAGGCCACATGTGGCCCTCTAGGTCCTCAAGTACAGCCCTTTGATTAGTCAAGGTCTCAGGTTCCCCACCCCTGGCCTAAATCATGGCTGAGGATGGAGAGATGGTGCATCCTGAGAAAAGCATGGTGGTAGAGCAACCCCCTCTGGATCCAGTCCAGCCAGAGTAGAACCTGTTGAGGAGCCAGTGGGTTACCATTGAGTGACTTGTTCCACCTAGCACAGCAATAGATTTCCATTCTAGCTAAGATAGCCAAGAAATACTGTGCCCTTCCTACAAAGAACCAGCTCAGCTTAAGTTTTGGGGTTTCTCATAGTGAACTTTGTGAGGACCCTCTGGAGAAAGAAAGGGAGGAAAGGGAAAGGAAAGTATTTATATATCTCTTATGACATTCCAGGAGCTATGCTAAGCACTTTGTAAATATTATTATTTTATTTGATCCCTATGATGTATTATTATCCTATTTTATATTTGAGGAAACTGAGGGAAACAGCTGTTAAAGAACTTGTCCAGAGTCACACAGTCGAGGACCTTTAGCACCAAACCTGTGAGTTGTCTTGGCCATAAGCGATCTCTACATGAATTCTGCCTTCTGGCTTTAAGTTTGTGACTTCTCCTGAACTCTGGGTTTCTTTGTGGGAAAATGTGCCCCTGATGTTTGAGGAAAATGCTTTGGAACTACTGTCTTGTCTGTGTGATTTGAGTAAGTGTCTTTGCTAAAGAACTAACCGGGTATATTCACTGATTGAGGGAATGCTCATTGGTGGGGGCATGTGAGCTAGTGACGAAGATACTAACTATCCACAGAGGTATTCTTAGAACCCTGCAAATAGTGACGGTCATTCCTATGGAAACTCTACCTACTAGTGGCCGTAAGGGAGTGTTACACTGGGGAAAATATTTTAAAGCTGACAAGAACCTACATGATCACTTAGTCCACCGGATCCCAATCAGTGGACCTAGAGCCAGGATATTCTTGTAATGGGTTCATGAATCCACAAATAAGTAAATGAAGCTGTCAACTGAATACCTAATACATCATATATACATATATTTGTATATTATATATACATACAGATACATATATACATACATGCATATATATGTATGTATGTATGTACATTACTATCATTCTAATGTAAACAGATAACGTTTCTGATTATTAAATGCAAATTCATTTAAAAGGCTTAGTGAATTCATAGCAAGCTTGTTGTTTATTATGTAATTTTTTTTCAATCAAAAGATAGGGCTCTCGTGGGAGGGTTCACAAAATTTTTTTTACATCAAAAAAGAATCTTCACATATGAAAATGTTGGGAGCCCTTGATGAAGAATGAGAGTTCTATACTAAATAAATAATGTAATGAGGGAAAATAAAGGAATGAAAATTCTTACCCTGAGATCCATGAACCCCCAAGGCATCCATGAATGGATTTATTTCAAGGATCCATCAATTTGGTTGAGAAAAATTACATCTTTATTTTCACTAGCTGCTAACTGGACTTTCCTTCATTTATTTAAAAACATTATTTTAAGAAGTACACAGGCTTTGCCAGATTGCTGAAGGGGTATAAGACAAAAAGGGTAAGAATCCTTGAGCTAGAATGAGCCCCACACTTTACAGATGATGAACTGAAGCCCCAAGTGTTGAAGTGGATTTTTGCGATGTTAAAGGCAAGACTAGAACCCTAACTTTTGGCCTCCAGCTCTTTTCTCCTGCACAATACCAGCTCAAGTCATGCCAAAAGAGGAATGCCACCTGGGACTGCTTTCTCACAAACTTTAACAGAAGGGATGCAGGGTATGACAAAGAATTATTTTTGTCTCAGTGCCCCAAGGGAAGTCAAACAAATATGCTGTTTCTTTCTGTGTCTACACAAATTCAAAATGGAAAAGATAAGAAATAAAATGCCCATCAGTTAACCCAGATTTCCACCCCCCAAAAAATATGCATTTTGACATGTGTGAAGCCTAAAACTTAGATGGATGTACTTCTTATATGTCTTTCAGATATAAATGGAGAAATATGGCAAAATTGCCCAATTTCATGTTCCCTGTGGCTGCTGGTACACACACCCCATCCCCAAAGGGGCCTGGGAAGTCCTAAGAGCAGACACTTCCATTACTCTTCCTCCTATATTAATCAATGAGTCATCTGTGTAGCCTTTGGCGAATAACTTTGCCTTCCTGAGTGTCCTATCTTTATTTATAAAATGAGGGGCTGGGACATATGACATTTAAAGTGCCTAAATCCTTCATTTTATTTTCTTCATTTCTGGGCAACCTCATTGTAAGATAAGCATTAGCAATCATGCCATAAGAGGGATGTTTGGAGGAACACGGTTATTTAGTTTGACGGAAAGAAAGAAGGGTTAGGGGAGGTAGTAATGCCACAGGGATGTGATAACTGCTTTCAGATTATCTGAAGGTCTGTGATGCGGAAAAAGGATTAGGCTAATTCTTTGTGGCTCCAGATGGCAAAGCTAGCTTTAATAGCAGGCAGATTTAGGCCCAACTTTAAAAAATGAAAATTCATTATCACTGGAGCTGTCCAACAGTAGAAGAGGCTGCCTCGTTGAGTAGGAAGTTTCCTATTCCTTGAAATAGATCTGCGGAACTTCAAAGCTGTAGAGAAAGGCCCATATAGATCATGTAGGCCAGAGGTTCTCATCCATTTTACTCTGGACCCCATGGGCAGTCTAGTAAAACCTATGGCCCCCTTCTCAGAATCATGATTTTAAATGCAAAAAATAAAGTACATAAGATGACAGAGGAAACCAGTTACATTGAAATATAATTATTAATTGTTTTTAAACAAAACACATTCACAAATCCTAGGTTAAGAAATTCTTCTTTAACCCAAACTCCTCCCTTTTGGAGGAGAGGAGCAGGAAACTGAGACCTGGCCCCAAAGTCTCTGCCAATGCTGTTATAGAAAAGCTTCATGCTTTAGACCGTCTCTGAGGTCCTTTCTGATTCAAGAATTCGGATTTTCTAAGAATAGTTATGGAAAATTCCCTTGGTTTATTTTTGTTTTAATTGAACTCCAAAGGAATTAGAATTCCCAAAGCCTTGAAAAGCTTTCTAGCTGCTCATATGCCAATCATGAATAATAAATGCCCATTTCCATTATGTGGGTCGTGATAAAAATCGAATCTCTTTTCATTCTGGTTGGGTACATGAACCTTTTTCTTTCTCCCCTCCTCCCTCCAAGTGTTCTTTGGATTTCCTTAATTCAATATAATTATAGAACAGTGGCCTGGCTTGCTGCATCTAGTGTGTCAGCTCCCACGCTATTATGCCATTAACATAATAAATGAATTGATGGGTTTAAGCCTTACATTTCTCATAATTCAGAGGAAAAGAGAGGTAAAAACATTGAATGTCAAGGCCTGGGGGGGATTTTGCCTGTCCTTCATCTCAGACTCTTCTTTTTATAGATGAGAAAGCTGAGGCCCAGATCAGACGGATGATTTGCTACCAGTTCAATTCAGTGAACATTCATTAAGTACCTACTATGTGCTAGGATCTGTCCTAAGCTATGGCGATACAAATAATATAACAAATAACAGAGCATCAGAGATATAACTGATAACATGTAGAGAGTCTAGGTCTAATGATTCTCCATTCTGTTCTGATCATCTTATGTGATTTAAGTGCAAAGAGATGTTTGACAGTGACTCCTTAAATACTGCATTAAGAGGAGATGTTTGCATTTCTGAAGGTTTAGGACAGAAGTCTTTATCCTTTTTTAATATCCAATATCTTTGACTGGTGATGCTTTTATATACATAAAATAAAATATAAAAGTTTATGAAGGAAACCAATTGTGTCAAAATATAATGATCAAATTATGTATAGATATGTATATACACGCATACACACAGACAGACAGACAGACAGACACACACACACACACACACACACACACACATATATATATATATATATATATATATATACACACATATATATATATACATATTAATGAAAGGATACCAAGTGAAGAACCCTTGACTTAGTGGGTCCTAGAGGCAGAAGACCTCCTGGATCAAAAGCTGAGTCCTCAGCAAAAGGCTTTACCCATGTAAGGACTGATTTGATTTCATCATCTGTAAAATAGTGATGATTATCATTACCTCACATTCTTTTCAAGGTTGTAGAAAGGAAGTACTTTGTAAGCAGAATATTGCCTAAAAAGTGTATTTTGTAATTGGAATTTAACAAATGAGTGGCATCCCAAGATTTGTAATCCAAAGGGACAAATATTTCCTCTCAACCTTGTGAGTGACTTGGAACCAATGCAATCATTGCATCAGAAGGCCTACGTGAATTATGCATGGAAGTTCTTAAAGGGACATACACAATCTGGGAGAGATAGACTGAGACAGGAAGGAGTGGGGACTGTGAGAGCTGATCGGCAGCAATAGTGCAGAAATGACACTCCCAAAAACTTAACAAGTTGATCTGGAAAGAATCAGAGGCAAAGGGGAAACAGCCAAACAGGAAACTGAAAAATTAAAAAGAATAACTTGATGCAGAGAAGGGAGAGATAGAGGAGGTCCATTGGGCGTCGAAAGCATCTTGAAGAATTGCATATGTAGATTGATGCTCTTGGTTTTACTCAACTCTTCAAGGATTGAGGAAATTGCCCAAAGATCTGCTCTTTCTTAAACTTCTTCTCATGCTTATCTAGCAACAGACATTATGTTACTCTCTGCTCATTTATTCTACCCAAATTGTCTCTGTAGGCTGATATTCTTTTTAGCTCAAATGTAACAAAGTAAAAGATAAACAAAAATATAAATTCGGATGAAGAGTCAAAATTCCAAATGGGGGCTTTGAGCAATTTTGATTATATTTATAACTTTTCATCTGATATAAATGACATGAAATAGATCACATGGACCTAAGGTTAGTTATATTTCCCCTAGACTAAAAAGTGGGTTGATTATTGTAATTGTGCATGGCTGATTAAATATCCTGAGAGAAAGGAGATAGGAAAGGAGCAGATACCCTTGTTAGGAGAAAAGATCACACCCTAAGCCATCCTTCAGGGAAAGAAACAACTTGAAAGGCCTTTGAAGGATTCAAATTCTAATAAATCAGAGAAGATGAGCACAAAGGAGTGAGTACCAGCCATATAAGCAACTCCACACTAACAACAAATGCTGTTACATTATTACTGCAATAAATGAAAAATGTGATCTGTTAATTTTCAAAATAAACATAATAAATAAGATGATAAGGAGAATAAATCCAATTTAATACTTATTTATTAAGCATCTAATGTGTGCCCCATATTATGCTTCATGTTTTCGAAGATACAGAATTAGCTAAGAAATGATGCCCTCATGGACGTCATATATATATATATACATATATATATATATACATATATGTAAATTATATCAGTAATTTATTAATAGTAACAATATCATTCATATAATGCTTTAGTTTGGCAAAAATACTTTACTCATTATCTAATTTTCTCTTCATGGAAACCTTACAAGATAGGTGCTGTGATTATCATCCTTGTTTTACAGATGAGAAAATTAAGGCTTGGGTCACTCAGCTAATAATCAGATGAGGTAAAACTCCAACTCGAGTCTTCTAGAATCCAAGTTCAGTACTGTGACCACTGTTTCACTTAACAAACATTCCTTAAATTCCTGTTATTGAGAATGTCACAATCATGATGAGGAAGATAAAAGGTTTAGATAAGAGAGTGTCCCTGCCTTAGTGGAGCCTATAGTGAAATACAGTAAGAAAACACACAGGTGGGGGACAGAACCAAGATGGCGGCTGGAAAGCAGGGACTTGCTTAAGATCCTCCTGGTCCCTCCAAACACCTATAAAAATGTCTCTGAACAAATTCTAGAGCTGCAGAACCAACGAAATAAAAAGAGAAGCAGGGCTCCAGCCCAGGACAGCCTGGATGGTCGCTGTGAAGGGTCTATCCCTTGGAGCTGGGAGCAGAGTGGAGCAGAGCCCAGACTGGCCTAGCCAGGACCAAGCAGACCAGGAGCCAGGCAGAAGAAGCTTATTGCCCTGAATCACTGAGCTGTGGCAGTTACCAAATTTCTCAACCCACAAACGCCAATGACAACAGAGAAGGTTAGTGGGAAAAGCTGCTGGGACAGAGGGAAAGGAGTTTGTGGTCAGCCACCATCCTGGGGGCGGCGGAGGTGGGGGAGCTCTGAGGCTGCTTCTAGAGCTATGGCTACAGTTGCTTCCAGTCCCCAGCCCATCTGATGGGAGGAATTAAGTGGCAGATCACAGTAGCAGTACAGAGCCTGTTTGGATCTGAGTCATGATCCAGGTTGGAAGTACTTGGGGGAGGAGGAGCGCTGGCGTGGCAGAGCTTGCTGTGTAGAAATACCTCTGAAAACAACAGTGGAACCCCTCAAGCTTGGGACAAAATACTCTCTACCCTACATGCGGTTGTACCCCAACAAAAAGCTTAAGGGTCAAATAGTTGGCTGGGAACATGAACAGGCAGCGAAAACGCTCTCAGATTCAGACTCAGACTTTGGAATCTTTCTTTGGTGACAAAAAAGACCAAAACATACAGCCAGAAGAAGTCAACAAAATCAAAGAGCCTACATCAAAAGCCTCCAAGAAAAACATGAACTGGTTTCAGGCCATGGA
>JAQQSZ010020922.1:0-10033 GCA_028646595.1 Phalanger gymnotis
AAAAAAAAATCTGGGGAAACTGTCCACATGTTCCCATAGAAGATATGAGAACTAGCTCTTTGAGCTTTAAACTGGGAATAATAACCTAGAGTAGTGATGATTAATGAATGAAAGTCAAAAGGAAAATATTTAGTTGAGTCAAAAGGCCAAACAAAAATACCTAGAATTCTCTCACACTTCCCTCTCCATCTTAATTCATAGGAGTATGAAGAGAATTTTACTAATTGACTTGACCTACTTGTGATAAATATTTTAAGTGAATGTTTTTATGAATAAATGGCATAGATTCAGAGCCAGAATGGACATCAGAGGTCACACAATCCAATCCAACTTTCACATTTTACAGATGAAGAAACTGAGGCCCAGAAAGTCACTTGTCCCAAGTTACACAGATAGTAAATGATAGTGATGGAATCTGAATAAAGCTGCCCCAAGCCCCAATATTGTAACTTCCTTATATGCCCCGCTGAACAGCAAGCCCACTGCCCCTACCTAGTCACTCATCCCCACCCTACTCAATATCTTAACTTCTTCAAACATATCTCATTGCTCACTACAACAAGTGTCCATGAACTTATATTTCTCACAGAACAGAAGACGTGTCCATGTGATGGGATCCCAGCCACTGCCTCTAGTTGCCCCCATACCCAATCCTCATATTTCCCACAGAAAAAGCAGGTGTGTCCATGCACTCAACCACAACCACATCCATCTAGTCTCAGACAGGACCACAATCAGAAAGCAGCACCACCAGGAGGCCCAGGCAGGATGTAGACCTCAAAACAATAGGAGGAACTTTCCCTAAGTAGGCACCTGCACAGTAATAGTAAGTAAAAAAAAAAAACTGACCTAAAGCAAATTTATGATGTAGGGAAGCTAATTATAATATCATTATCATACATACATACCCCCAAATAGGTTTTTCTGTATGCATTGTGGGTAATCACATGCACAGCTCCACTGTGGTTGGGACCCCTCCCCTATTACCTAATCCCTTAACAAAACCCTCCTGCCTTTTTAATATTCATAATTTCTGTCATGTAATTGCATCTTTACCCTATAAAAATCTATCTTGCTTTCTCTGAAATTGCTGTCTGTCTTGGAATTTAGCCCACTTCATGAGAGGCATCAATCTCAATAAATGCCTATACTTGGAATAGAGGTGGTCTGACTGAATTCTTTGAGATGGTTCCCTCACAACACATCATGAAACCACAACAATAACATCTGGATTTGAACCTAAGACTTCTGCCTGCACATCCAGTATTCTGCACTCAAGCACACAATAGACTGCATGCATAGCAAAACAAATTGTATAATTCGTACAATTCTCTTGATAATTCCTAAATATCCCTCCACTATCTCTATATCATACCCTCTGCCTCATCCCCTCTCTAAAAGAGAATGAGAAAAAAATGCCACAGCCTGAAATATGATGATAATTCAGGCTAAAGTGGGTTGGGTTTTTTTTCTCCCATTTCTTTCTTAATTATCTCAGAAACTGTTTCAACCCCCTTCAACTACTGACAAGCTTCTTTGATGCTCATAATTCAGAGATCTGTAGGACCACAAAGGAATTAGATAGCTATAAGGGGAAAAACACAAAGTGGTTCATTTTTATTTAATTCCTCATGTTAATACTTAGATCTCTGAGAGTCATGATTTACTAAGAGCTATTTCTCTTTCCAAATTGCCAGCCCTCACTTCAGCATAAAATATTCTGCCCCCTCAAAAATCAGTTTTTCCCCTCAGTTAATACTTTGCCATTCAACATTAAGAAATGTCTACAAGAAAACAGCTGTATGAATTTAGATTGCTTTTTAAGTGTAAAAATAAATCAAAGATTGGTCTGAGACAGTCTATAGACATTACTGGCAAGTTCATTACTGGTTTCTTATGCCTTTATCTTATGTTGAATTTCCTTTTGTGCTGTAGGGTTCTTGATGCTTTTAAATACCACATTTACTTAACAAACAAAGCTCTAATCTCCCAGTTTTAATGACTTATCCAAGGTTTTGAGCTCACTTTTCCTATCTATTTTTTAAAATTATCTAAGAAGTCACACCTGAAATTCCCTTCCATTCAAGCAAGAAGTTAAAAAAATAACAAAAGCCTACTTTAAAATTAGATTATTCCAGTTACAAACAACATTTTGTCCTCGAGTGTTAGGGTAGAGGGGGAGTCAACAACTTCAAAACTGTTTCTGAAACTGCCTTGTGTTTCTACTGGTTTTTCTGTACCTCTCCTGGCTGTCCCTTGGGACTGGACCTTCTGCTGAAAGTGGGAAAAAATGCTGAGTGCCACTTGTGATTTTCAATATCAGAGTTTTGTTTTGTTTTTAGTAAACTTTGGCCAACTCAGAAGTGAAGGTATTTCAAATCTGCCCCTTCAACAAAAATCATTCCAGCTAAATCCAACAAGGAATAGAAAGTAAAACAAACAAAAATCAATTAAAATAGCTATAACTTGTGGAGCTTACAGCATCATAATTGTGATTTCATTGCAGGACAATTATTATTGGTATTCTATATTTCAGTAAAAAAAATTAAAGAGTCCTATATGCTTTGAGTAATTTTCCTTCCGAAAAGAGAGTGAGGTACAGAAAGAAAGTTAAAAAGCATGCATTTCAGTTTGGACTCCGCTTCTAATAATGATACCTTTGGGCTGTCATGTAATCTTTCTGGATTTCAGTTTCCTTTCCAGAACTGTAAAATAGAGGGATTAGAGTAGATCATCTCGGAAGTACGTTCCATTTTTATCCAAATTCAACTTATGTTTATTTTGTTCCTACTATAATGTCACACCATGCAAGGTACTGGGTATGGAAAAATGAGAATAAAATAATACCTGCCCTAGATGAGTTTAAATTATACTGAGGGAAACAAGATGTACACAGATAAATAAACAGAAATTATACAAAATAATTTGGTGATTGAGCCAAGCCTTGAAGGGAACTGGGGAATTCTAAAAGAAGTATGTAAAGAGGAAGAACATTCAACACATTTGAGATAGCCTTTACAAAAATATGGAAACGGGAGATGAAATGCCATGGATGAAGAATAGCAAATAGGTCAGTTTGTTTGGGATATAGAGTATGTGCACTATGAAATCAGTTTGGACAGATATGTTAGAATCAGACTGTAAAAGATGTTATGCCAAACAAAAGAGTTTGCATTTTGTTTGATTTTTTAAAATTACATTTTATCAATCAGAAAAATTTGCCTTCTCTCTACCTCAGCCCAACCACTTATATACTATATACATATATACTATAATACATTCAAATATTCCTCAACTGATGGGCATCCTCTTCATATTCCCATTCTTTGCCACCTCAAAAACATCTATAAATGTTTTTGTCCATCTTAGATAGACTTTGTTTTGCTTAGAACTAATCATTCCCTTAATCTATCCTCCTCTTCTCTTTTTTCTTCTTTTCCTCCTATTTCCAAGTACAGTGAAATGTATTTCTGTACCCAATGTGTATATATGGATAGATTCTTCTCTAATTTCACTAGTTCAGATGATAACGACATTCAAGTGTCAGCCTCTCTCTCCCATCCCCTCCTCTTTATTTGTGTACATGTCTATTTACAGACTTTGATTCTGCAAGATAGTTCTCTTCCCTTCTCTTTGAATTCTCCTTTTAAGATCACCAAGACCTAAACTTTCTGTCTTAACTACAGTCCATCTATGACTCCTGATAACAGTGTTCAGAGGGGACACATGTATCATCTCCTCATGTTTTAGTGTAAGCATTGTACCCTTGTTTAGTTCCTTATGATTGTTTATCTTTTTATATATCTCTTTACTCCCACGATTGGACTTTAAAGTTTCTACACAGTTCTGTTCATCAGAAATACTTGGAAGTTCACTATTCCATTAATTGTCCAGTTTTCTTCTATAGGTTTCTACTCAGTTTTGTTGGATAAGTTATGCTTGGCTATAAATTTGTATCCTTTGCCTTCTGGAATATCTCATTCGGAGTTCTCCACTCCTTTATACTGTTGGTTACTAAACTGTGATCTTGACTATAGCTCCTCGAATACTTGAATTCATGTTTGCTGGATGTTTGCAGTGATTTTTCTTTGACCTGGGAGGGATTTTTTATCATGTTCTTGGGAATTTTTATTTGGTGGTTTCTTTGAGAAATTGACAAGTGAATTCTTTCCATTTCTACTTTACCCTTTATTCTAGATTTCTCTAAGCAGGTTTCTTTTAAGATTTCTTGAAATAGGAGGTTGAGATGTTTAGGCTTTTTTGTGGTCATGGTATTCAGTTGATATAATGATTTTTAAAAAACTCTCAATCTATTTTCCTGAAGAGTTATTTTTGTTATGAGATACTTCATATTTTCTTTTTTTCAGTATTTTGACTTTGTTTAATAGTTCTTGTTGCCTCATGAAGTCATTGGTTTCTATTTGGTTTATTAGAATTTGCAGGAAGTTTTGTGCTTGGATAAGGTTCTGGACTCCTTGGGCCAAGCTTCCAATTCTTTCTTCCATAGCTCTCATTTTATTTATTAAAAATAAATAAATCTTTTTTAAACTCTTTTTTTTTTGCAGGGGGAAAGGCAGGGCAATTGGGGTTAAGTAACTTGCTCAAGGTCACATAGCTAGTAAGTGTGTCAAGTGTCTGAGGCTGATTTTGAATTCAGGTCCTCCTGACTCCAGGGCTGGTGCTCTACTCACTGTACCACATAGCTGCCCCTAAACTCTTGATTATTCTCTTTGAGGAGTTGAATTTTTGCCCAAATTATTTTTTTTCCTTTATAGCATTGCTTGTAGACATTTTAGAATCATTGTCTTCTTCTGTGTTTGTGTCTTTATCATCTCTGACACCATAACAGATTTTCATGGCAGGATTCATTTTTTGTTTGCTCATTCTTCCAACCTACTTCTTGACTTCAAATTTTATGTTGTGGCAGACTCAGCACACTTCTGGAAGGAAGATCTAGTCTGATCCCATTTCTGTTTTCTTGGCACAGTTGTTGTGTTACTCATAGTTTTCAGGGACAGCTCATGCAGGTCATGTACAAGTTTTTGGTGCCCCCATAAAGCTCTGATCCAGGGCAAAGTCTGGTCACTGACTCTCAAGTCTGAGCCCTACGAACTGGTAACCAGGGTTTGAGCCTAAGCAACAATAGAATGCTATCAGGCTGCTAGAAAGCCCTTCTTGTTCAAAGGGAAAAACCGTAGGCTCCTCTTTGGTCTGGGAGTCCTGATTTCTTTTTTTTTTCTCTGCAAGCTTCAGATTGGACTGGAAGTTATATCTGAGACTCTTCTCCCCTCATAGGCTCTGAATCACAACATTGCTGCTTGATACTGAACTTACTACTCTTTCAGTACACAACCTATGGTTTACAACTGGTCCTTACCCTGAAACATCACCTTTGAATGAAGGTCTTTCATCAGTCTGCCCCAAGAACTATGACCTGGTAGCAAGAAAGCTACCATCTGGCACCTGTTCCCACACCCTGCATGAGATTATGGTGTCCCATCATAGTATAGGTATGGGACACCTTCTTTCCCTGTCCTTGCATAGTCTATCTAGGGCAGAATTGATCTTTTTGGCCGCGCTCCTGTCAAACATCCATCCCCAGTGTCTATAGATCTCACAGTCTGTTTGCTTTTGCAATCTTGGGCTAGAAAAATACCTCATCAAGCCTTTTTCTTAGATTTTAACTGGAGGTGGGGAAACCAACTGGTAAATCAATTCTAGTTCTTACATTCCAGGATCATGTGGTTACCTTTGGGCAAGCATTGTTCAAAATATGAATTTGCAAAGTTAATTATGGAGTCAATGACCATAAAATGATATGTGTGACAGCACTGTGAGGTGAGTCAGTAGTAACTATTGGTAACTTGGTGTGCACTTAGTTAAAGATGATTTCTCTCCTAGATACATGATTCCCAAAGCAAAATTCCTGTTGTGATCAAATTTTTAAGCGCACACACAAATCAGCTGCAGAAATTTATCACTCACTTGTTCAAAATCAGGATAAAAATGTTTTATAAGATAGGTACATCAAAGTGGTATCCAGAGTACTGAGGTGCTGGAAAGAGGGTCTATTTCTTGGAAGACATATGATGTACCTGTGATACTAGGCAGAAGAAAAGGCAAGCAAACACTAAACCTAAAAACCCCAGAAAGCACTTGTTCTGTCCTGTTATAGCTAGTATTCTAGTACTCAATAAATACTTGGTGACCAATTCCTTTTCAATCTCTCTGAGTATTGTATGAAAATTCTGACTATCATTTGCACTAAACTTTTGTTTCAATGACTATTTTTCCTGCCCTACTCATATACATTCAAAATGACAAAATTTATATATGCATGCACAAAAATACCATGACTATATGGATTTATTGGGTGAGAGATGGCAGCCAGAGCCTTGGCCATGACCAACTGTTTTAAATATAGCCAACTTTCAAGTAGCACCCTTTTTGCCATCTCTGGCCAGGGATTTAGATTTATCATGGGTCTTAAATTCAAGGTGATTGAAGAAAAGTCCCTGTCACCAATGTGCCAGCCTTTGGAATATAAGGTCCTAATTTGTTTTTAGAGGGACATAGTGGTATGGAACGTATTGTCAGATGAAGAATGGAATGGAATGGAAGAGGAGTAATAACTCCAAGAATCCACCTGAGGTGTACTTGCTGCAGAGTCCAAAAGATGAAATATTGTATCTCAGTGAGACATCTTCATAAGCTATGGTTAACATCACATATATCACTGTGCATTAGATACCGTCATTAGCAGAATGTTTTGGCCCATCTCAGTTCACAACTGACCAACTGTCAGGGTTCTTAGATGCTTTGATGGTCTCTCCTGTCATTAGCAGGGACAGCTGGGTGACACAGTGGATAGAGTACCGGGCCTGAAATAGGAAGATTCCTCTTTCTAAATTCAAATCTGGCCTCAGACATTACCTAGCTGCCTGACTCTAGGCAAGTCACTTAACCCTGTTTGCCTCAGTTTCCTCATCTGTAAAATGAACTGGAGAAGGAAACATCAAACTACTCTGGTATCTTTGCCAAGAAAACCCCAAATGGGGTCACAAAGAATCAGACATGACTGAAATGACTGAATAACAAGAAGTCTATTAAACCCATTAGACTGTTTCAGAATGTAAGACACTTGACACTAAACAATCTCCGTTCTCTTTGGATGTGCATTGTCAACTCAGAGCAATATCATGGAATATTTGCAAGATCCAGATCCTACGGCCACCTGTGGCACAGCTTTAGTTGTCTGTCCTCTTATTGGCATTCAATTCCTCAGAAAGTCATGCTCTTAAAGGAATCCTTTCCCCCTTGGTGACTGATGTGTACCTCTTAAACTCAGAAAGTCTCAATATTAGGACTACTCTTAAAGAAGTAATATCCAAAATTTGAAATTTATACTTCAGGTTCACAAATCTGCAACCTGTGCTCAGAAAAGGTAACAAAAGGGCAGAAGGATGGCCAAAATTCCTTTCAGGACAGATGCAAACACAAAATTAACCCTTGATACTCTTGGTGGGTTGGGAGAACAATCCCCTCTCTCCCTTGCTTCATTCTAACATGGAAATCCAAAAAAGAGGCAAAGCATATGGAAAGGATACAAGGAAGTGGAATTAGCTCATAGTTAACTCTTATATGCAATCAAAATTTTCTTGATCCTCAGTCAACCAATCATCAGGAGGTATCTCCAGTCAACAGAAAACAAAATAGTTCTCTTTAGCTTTTCAACAAGGGGCTAGGATATATATCTGCCTCCATGAGGAAATGCCACCATTCAACAAAGGTCTACCCCCTGAAATCTCTTCAAGATGAGGAGTGGATTCATCAGGTTTAATAAAAGCTCCCCTGATCAACCTCCCACTACACCAGGATTTGACAAGCATAATAATTATATTACAATATTCACTAATACATTTATGCTCTTTCTCATGTCTTAGATATTTCAGAAAGACAAAGTGTTGTCTCAGCTTCATTACATAGATGATAACTATGAGACCTCTAAGAAAAGTTAAGTGAAGGCTGGGGCAGGACATCTCTTTAGAATGACCAAATATGTAGGTAATAACAAAAAGAATGTTTTTGTGTGTATTTGTATGTGTGTGTGTCCTTTAAAGTTTGCAATACACTTTAATTAAATTATCTCATTTGAGCTTCGCAAATATCCCATGAGTCCGATGATGTTATTATCCTCATTTTACAAATCAGAAATCTGAAGCTGAGGCAGATTCAGTGACTTTCCTGGTGTTTACACAGCTTGTAACACTAGATTTGAATTCAAGTCTTTCTGACTTCAAATCAAGAACTGCACCCATTATCTCCCCTGGCTACTCCTTGATTTTTGAAGTGGAAATAAAAGAAATTATTGGGATTCATCCATACTTAATCTTCAAAAACCATTTTCCCTAGTGACTAGATCATACTACATGCATTATCATCATCAAGAGATAATAATAAATCTTTTCTCCATATAAACAACCACTAGTGAAATAAAAATTCTGTCATTAGCCCTATCAAAGGATGATAAGAAAATAAATAGCTGCTGTTCATCAGGGTCTACACCAGTTAAGGTGAACTCAAGCTATCTACCTTCTTCTTAGTAGCCATAGCTGGAGGAGAAGGTCTCCTTTCATCTCATTGACCATAGCCACCTTCTCTGATCACCAGACTAAGGACAGACCCCACCTTCTCAGTGCTCCATGTTCATGCTGAAATTCTCAGTACTCAATATTCCGCAAGACTACTCAGCCATACTGAAGCTGAACCCAGCATGGAGTGCCAAGCTCCTACTTGTGAGAAAGTAGAGAATGGCTATTGCTCTGTGAACTTTTCTAGTCAAAGGAGTAGAAACGCTTTTTAAAGCAATCATCTCCCGTTGGTATGACGTGAATGACCCAGTTGGGCAGAATTGCCTTCTATGCCTTCCAGTTTTCACAGTATTTGACAATGAAACAATTCTATTGAAGATCTGAACTGGAGGTTTTCAAGTAGTAACTCAAAGACCACTTATTCAGACTGTTAGGAAGAGTGTTCCTATGTCATGTACTAGTTGGATTAGGTTAACTCTAAGGTGTTTCCAACTCTGAGAGTCTATGGATTTTTGAAATGTCATTTATAACCAGCAATATATGGTGTTATGAATTCACAATCTATTTCTTTGGGTGCTGATAAAGTTGGCCCTAAAAAAAACTGTGATAGCAAAGTGAGAGAACATTGTCAAAAACGGAGCCTAGAATTGAGTTCCTTATACTTCTGAGGCTGAATAAAAGCTAGAAAACTAATCAAAGGAGCTTTTACCTATTTCAGGGTGGCAATATGCATAGGCAGAGTAGTTGTCATCTAAGTTCTTTTATTTGAGCACAATCAGAAAGCCATTTATTTCCAAAAACAGCTCCCTCTCATTGCAGAAACACTACCATTCAATATTCATTCCTTTAGAACAGGGCTTCTTAAACTTTCTCCACTTGTGAGTGTGCCAGTAAGGCAAAATGGGCTTAGTTTAACGGGTGCCCTTGAGGAGTTTGGCTTTTGTTTATGGTGAAAGTACTTTCACCTGTTAAACGCTAAGCCCCAGGCCCAAAGCCCTATCAGGTGTGAAACCCCTGTGGGCGTAGAATAAAGACTTAAAAGGGGCCAATTCGGGAACCAATGGGTCTCTGGACTCTGGTCTCTAGTCGTTGAAGCGGAACTTAAGAACACCGGAGGCTTGGCTGCGAGGAGAGGCGAGAAAACTATAGCTGGAAAAAATCCGAAGCAGAGCCGACCCCTGTGTGGACCCAGGAGTTCGAGCGATGAATATGATTTATGCCATCTTGTCTGTGGCCTCCTGGATACTCTTGTGAGGCGGGCCTACTGGGCCTGGAGGCTTGTGTTCACAATACTGGAATGGGGAGGTTGGTTTGCTAATTTGTTGCTCTGGGCCCTGAATAAATTTTTTGATGCCTTCTGCTTGGAGAATTCTGTATACCCATCGATTTCGAACCATTCAGATATTTATATGATCCTTTTTGAGATCATAAATTCGGCCTTC
>JAQQSZ010020923.1:0-10033 GCA_028646595.1 Phalanger gymnotis
CCCTTGTTGTAGGATATATAATTTAATCAGCCATGTATCCTAGAACATACATTGACCCATTATACATTGTGATCCAATTACTCAGGAAAGTAAAACATATCATTCACAACAAAGCAAAAAATATCATTCAATGACATTCCCAAACATCTGTTTACAATACAAACATGACCCACCCCTAGGTCCCAGCAAGATAATCTCTTCAAATCAATCATTCCCAAAATACTTGTTTTACAATTCAGATGTCCACCCCTAGATCTTTGTATCCATTACATAGGCAAGGGGTGACAATAATACCCTAACAATAAAACAATACAGCAAGGATAATACAAAATAAGTACACAGAACAGTATCATCATTCACCCCCACTCGAACGATTGGGGCTCAAAAACACATTATTCTCATTTCTCTTCCCAATTTTTCCTCTACTTCTCCAACTTGCTTTTCTAAATCCTTTTTGAGCTCTTCCATGGCCTGAGACCAGTTCATGTTTTGCTTGGAGGATTTTGATGTAGGCTCTTTGGCTTTGTTGACTTCTTCTGGCTGTATGTTTTAGTCTTCCTTGTCACCAAAGAAAGATTTCAAAGTCTGAGTCTGAATCTGAGCCCGTTTTCACTGCCTGGCCATGTTCCCAGCTAATTACTTGACCCTTGAGGTTTTCATCAGGGTATGAGTGCTTGTAGAGTAGAGAGTACTTTGTTCCAAGCTTGAGGGGATGCACTGTTGTTTTCAGAGCTATTTCTAAACAGGCAGCTCTGCCACACCAGCACTCCTCTTCCCCTGAGAACCACCAACCTGGACCTAACTCAGATCTTAAGCAGGCTCTGCACTCCTGCTCTGATCTGCCACTTAATTCCTCCCACCAGGTGGGCCTGGGGCTTGAAGCAACTGCAGCTGTTGTTCTGTAGCTGCACTACCCCTGCTGTCCCTGGAGTGGTGGCCAAACTGCAAACTCCCTTCACTCTGTCCCCTGAGGATTTTCCCACTAACCTACTCTGTTGTCTTTGGTGTTTCTGGGTTGAGAAATATGGTAACTGCCACAGCTCACTTATTCAGGGCGCTAGGGCCTGTTCTGCTTGGCTCTTGGTCTGGTTGGTCTTGCTGCCACCCACACTGGGCTCTGCTCCACTATGCTCCCAGCTCCATGTGTGATAGACCTTACCCAGTGACAATCCAGGCTGTCCTGGGCTGGAGCCCTGATTCCCTATGCTATTTTGTGGGTTCTGCAGTTCTAGAATTTGTTCAGAGCCATTTGTATAGGTTTTTGGAGGGACCTGGGGGGGAGCTTAGGCAAGTCCCTACTTTCCAGATGCCATCTTGGCTCCTCTCCCGTATTCAAATATATTAACCTCAGCTTTTTTTATGTATCAAATGACTGGAAATTAAGAGGGTGCTCTTCAAAGGCTGAACAACCATGGTATATAAATCTAAAGGACTACTATTTTAACTATGAGGAATATTTTTTTTAAAAGTTGGTTTCAGAGGAAATGGGAAAATTTTGATTGAATCGATGAAGAATAAAGTAAGTCAAACCAGGAAAATATTTTATATAATAACAGCATTATAAATAAAAAAGTGTTAAGACTAAAGGTTCCTGGTTAACATAATAAATAGCCATGTTTCCAGTGAACCAATGATGATACCTGATGCCTTTTGACTAGGAAGTAATAGATCCAAGATGGAGAATAAGACATATGTTTTCAGACATAGCCAGTATGGAGAATTGTTTTTCGTGAGTGCACTTGAGTGTTATTATCTCTCTTTCTCTCTGTCTCTGTTTCTGTCTCTCTCTCCTCTCTCTCTCTCTCTCTCTCTCTCTCTCTCTCTCTCTCACACACACACACACACACACACACACACACACACACACACAAATACATATCTTGGTACCAGAGACAGGGTTTATTCATTCTCTATATTAATTATAAGCTGTAGCTTCCTATAAATTTTGATTAAAGGGTTTCTTTGTTTACTAATTGGTACTAGAAAGGAAGGAATTTGAGTGGGAAGTAGTACACTGGTAGACTATATAAGACTTTGCTGCTTAGATTAAAAAGTGAAAGAGACAGAGATGTCAAAAGCAAGGCTTTTAGTATGGCAAATTGGTAATTATGAACTATTAATAACAACAGGGAAACCAAAAGGAGTACCTAGTTTCAGAAGAAAGAGAGGAAAAAAGGATGAATTTGGTTTGCTTTAGGTTAATTTACAATTCAAGCAGAGATGCCTAGTAGTTATATATTGATGCTGTACTAGATCTCTAAATAGGTAGTAGATGGAGAGAAGTATTTAGAAGTTGATGTTGCACAAATGCGTTATTATTATCCTTATGAAGGATGGTGAAAAATAATTTGTTTTTACCAATTTGAGGGAGTGGCTTTACTCACTATACTGCAAACCTGATTTTCCCTGTTTCACTAGATTTAATGAATAAAAGTTCCTGTCCTTGATACTCACCCTCTCTTTACAACTTCCATCATAGTTTCCTGAACAATAACTTAGTTTGGGCTAATGTGACTTTGGGTAAAAACTAAAAGTGTTAATTGACATATAAGTACACATGTATATACATATGTGTATCATCGTCAAAATTTGACTGTGTTGAAATATATATGGTGCATGTAAATGTATATATTGTGCACTAAATAATCCAAGTAAATGTGACTAATAGCTTAAATATAAGTATTTTTATATAAAATATAATCAATAACTTTTATATAGTATTTAGTTTTCTTTTTTTTAAATTTTTTTTTGGAAGGAGAGAAGCAGGGAAATTGTGGTTAAGTGACTTGCCCAAGGTCACACAGCTAGTAAGTGTGTCAAGTGTCTGAGGCTGGATTTGAACTCAGGTCTTCCTGACTCCAGGTTTGGTGCTCTACTCACTGCGCCACCTAGCTGCCCCTATAGTCCTTAATTTTTAAAGCCTATATCAATGTTAGCTCATTTTTAATCCTTGTGAGATAGAAGCTATTGTTATCCACATTTTGCAGATGAGGAAAACTGAGGCAAAGAATGATTAAGTAACTTGCCTGAAGTCCTAGAGTTAGTGAATATTTGACACTGAATTTCTGGGGTGTTGAACTTTAATCAATGTGCCACCTAGGTACCTCTAATTACAGTTATTAAATACTAATAGTATTGAGCTATTTGAATAATGTATCATTTCACAGTAATTAGAAAATTACATTAGAAACCAATATTAGAATTAAAAATGGTATTAAAGGGAAATATGTCTTGATAATGATTGCTGTAGAGGTATTGAGATGAATTAATGGAATATTTATTATTATTTAAATCACATTAACTAGAAAGTGATACATTGATGGTATTTTATAGGTCATCATCTTTATTTTTTGATGCATTCCTTCAGATGGTACATATTAAGCCTCAGGGGGATGTAGAATAGCTTTCTTAATGGAAATGTATGTTTGATAATTCAACATCCTAAATGGGAGTATCCTTTACAATCTTGGTTACAATCGAGGGTGAGTCACTTACTGGATTCATTAGCTGTGAATGAAATTTAAGAGGCTGGGTCATTAGCAAACATAATTATCTTAATGCATTACTTTTGATCATATTGCTATTCCAAATATGTGATGTTAAAAATAATTCTTGCAACTATGTAATAATGATTCTTTACTGGATATTTTGGCATTAATTTATTTATGAGTTTATGAACTCTATGAAATTTTGCATTTGGATTAAAATCTCAACTTTCATATGAAAGCAATAGAACAAAGATGAACTTTATCATTAATGTTACAAGCTAACAGAGAAAATAGAAATACCTTGTTCATCTAAAATATACGTGAAAATAATTACTCTAATTAAATATAAGGCAATTCTTCGAACAAAGATTATTTTATAATAGCTATAATTAAAAAAAATAATTAAATTAAAAAGGCTTTAAAAAAGATTTTATGTAGTTTCTTTTGATCTTCTTTATTTCCTGTAGTGGAATCACTTATATATCATATTAGCACACAGTTGCTCTACAGAAAGTGACATTAGATTATTTAATAAGTATATTAGAGAAAGGCTTGGATATGTATGTGAGAGATTTATAATGTCTACCATTTTTCATTGCAGAATCGAATTCTAAAAGTGCTACTATTATATATTACCCACCAATATAATTTTTGATTACTTATTTGTGTGTAGATTGCAATTGAATTTTAATATATTAAACTGTTTTAGGAAGCATATCCACTTGGTCAAAATTGATAAGTCAACAGGAATTATTTAAATACTTACATTGTGCTAGGCACTGTGTTAAGCATGTGAAATATATATGCATGTGTATATATAGGCAATTCCATTCTAATGGACGGATAAAATTTATAAAAGTTAACTGATTTGTACAAATGAAGGAAATTCCATTCTAATGGAGGAATAAAATTCATAAAAGGTAACTGATTTGTAGAGGTGAATGGGGAGGAGGTATGGCATAGGGAGTATGTTGCACAAGGCCAGGGAATCTGGAGTAAAGCTGTGAATAGAGTTTAGGAGTGAGAATTATCTGCCTACTACTTTATCAAAATGAATGTTCCAAGAAGACCTCTTCAATTGGAAGAAGGGACTGTTGGGTAAAAAAGGGATGGTTAGGTGGTACTATAGATAGAGTATCAGATCTGAATTTAGGAAAACTCATTTTTGTAAGTTCAAATATGGCCTTAGAGAATTTTTAGCTCTGTGACCCTGGACAAGTCACTTAATCCTGTTTTCTAGTTTCCTCATCTGTAAAATGAGCTGGAGAAGGAAATGGCAAACCACTCCAGTGTCTTTGCCAGGAAACCCAGAATGAGGTCATGAAGAGTCAGACATGACAGAAACGCAACTGTGTGGTGAAACAATTTTTTATGGTGACAGGGTCGCAGGGATAGAGGCATCTTTCAGTGTGAGATGCCTGCCGGTGTATGGAAGGGAAACCTGGAGAATCAGAAGCAGAACTAGAAGAGGGCTAAAGGAATAGTCAAAACAAATTAAGCAATGATGTCAAACATGTAGAAGTGATATTTAACAGTATTTATTAAATGTATGTCTTCATTTCTCTTGAACAATACATTTTTAGGAGGTGGGATTCAGACAACTACAGTAACCTATTAGCAACTTGCTTTTTGGTCTTCGGGTTTTTTTTTTTTTTTGACTCGTGTTCCTCTGAGTGGCCTGTGATCCTTAAATTGTCTACATAACATCTTATCTCTGAGATCAATATCTTTTGTTTGTATGGAGATCGTGTAATATTTTAAAACTATTGTATTTTGCTTATCTTTTTTTTTTCTAGATTGTCCTTCATGTCTATGTATTTGTATTTTCCACTCAGCCATGCACTTTTTCATTGCCTTTGAAACTCACAATATGGATTATGTTGTTATTTTTTTCTGTTCTGCCAACTATTTCTCCTTCACAGGTCACAAATTCTACTTTCACAATTCTTAATTATGTTTTGAACATCTCTCTGTGTTTCCCTGTTTTGTGGCAACCTATGAGGTCCTCTGTCTATAGCGCTTGACCTAGAATCTGGAATATTTGAGTTCAAATTTTGCTTCAGATGCTTATTATCTGTCTGCACCAGCTCAAGTCATTTAATCTATTTTTGTTTAAATTTCCTGTAAAATAGGGATAATAACAGTATCTACCTCACAGAGTTGATGTAAGGATCAAAAAAGAAATTATTAATAAAGTACTCAGAACAGTATGTAGCACATAGTAAGTCCTCAATAAATACTTTTTCTCCCCTAACTTAAAATTGTTTGAAGATATTTGGGCTCATTTGGATGTCCTGGATACCATCTTAGCTTCTATTGTTAATACCTTCCCTGTTTCCTTATTTTTTTTATGCTCAAGGATTTTACATAAGTTTTCTTCCTGATGCCATTTTTCTTCTTCTATTTCTGTATTAGTAAAGCAAGATTCATGACTTCAAAGATGACCATGATCATGCCTGTATAGTTTGGAATTGCAAAGTATAAGAGATCCTCTAGGTAGAAGGCAGGGGAAATACAACATGTATTTAGACACCAGAGGATCAAATCCCCAAACCAGTAATTCCATAGCTACAACTGTATTCCAAAACCAGTAAGTCCACCTCAATTTGACAACAAGGAAATTATAACGTGGTATTACAGCAAAGAACCATGTCATCCAGTAACCTTCCCCCCTGCTGGGGCCTTCCTGTAAATACTCATGAATCCCAGTTTTCTGCTTGCCTGTGTTCTCTCCCCACTCAATTCTCTGGTCCCCACAGCTCTCTGGTCTCCACTCTCTGCACTCTCTCTGCAGATCTCTCTCATCTCTCTCCAGCTCTCTGAGTTCTATAGCTCACTAGTCTTTAGATTCTCAGCTTTGTCATCTCAGAGTTCTTACTTCTTCTCCTTGGGCTGAATTCTGACCTTAATGGCTACTTTCTGGGCCCAAGGGCCTCACTCCTGATCAGGGAAAGGCTGTAGGCCTTGGGGTTAGCATTTAGTAAGCAAAGGTTATAGCCTTGCCTCTAATCAAACCTTCCTTAGCCCCACCTGAGGCCTATTGTATGGGCAGAGAAAGCTCTTTAATCACTAATTGACATCACAGGGGTGAAAGCTTGCCTCTAATCAAGCCTCCCTTAACTAGCCTCACCTGAAGCCCGTTGGATGGGCAGGAAATATCTTTAATCACTGATTGGCATCACTATTTTCCTATCACTTACTTTCTGAATCCTCCAACTCTGATGAATGAAAAGTCTGAGAGACAAAACTTCTGGGTAATTAATAATCAATTTATTAATTATGGCTAGCAAATAATCAACAAATTGAGCTCAATGGCCCTCTTGGAAACCAAAGTTGGACTATGGGGGCCTTTGAATCCTTAAATACCTTTGCAGAAGTGATTGTGCCTGATGTCTGGAAATCAGTTCTGATTGGTTAACATTAAGTGAGAAAATGAATATTATAATTAGAAATGGGCTTTTTCTAATGAGAGGCTAGAAAATATGACTCTGATCATGTCACTTCTTGGATAAAGAGACTTATCTCAAGCTAAAACACTCCCACCTAGGGCAATTTATGCAAAATGGCATATTCTCCACCCAGTCTATTGATAATAAGGAATGATAGGTAAGAATTCTACCTAGGTAAAATGGTCTGTGTGGGGTAAATTTTTGGGCAAGGTCAGAAATGTCTTTGAAGGGTTGGGCTTTGAATGAGGTAATAGAAAGGGGAAAAACCTGGATCCCCCATATTAATGCTTAGTTATTAATAATTAGTATATGCCCCAAAGACTGGACCACAAAGCTATTTCAGCCTCCTCTCAAACTAAGGAATTTACTTTTCATGGGCCTCAGTCCCTACCCCAACTGACATCTGAAGGTCATATAACTGGCACTAACTGGATGTCATTCCCCTTTCTTTCAAGTCTGTGAGAGTCCTCTTATTCCATCCCCAAAACATTCTAGGAACCTTTCCCCATTTCAATTGGTATTTAATTCTGTGGCTGAACACTGCTGCAGTATATCATGCTGACTCCCCATTTAGAGCCTGCTGATACTTCCCAACTCCTCCACCTTTTCCTCATGGAAGAGAAGAGGGAGAGATATAAAGTTGGGTTTTGTTCTTTGTTGCTTCAGAATCATGGGGTGTGCAGTGGTAGAGAGGTGTCATTGAAGAGACTGCAGCAGCAGCAAGAAACTTACTGAGAACATTGTAGGACTCAAGCCCTTTTGTCTCAATGTGCTGTTCTGCCCTACCAAAGTCTGGATACTCTTGAGGAAGAGAGTGCTAGTGAGTTCTCTAGGAATTAAGAATTATCCTTCTGTCCTGATAATTCATCAGGTTATTACCTTATTAAGTTTCTTTGTGTCTTAGCCTGTAGTGACAATCATAACTATATTACCTCTTGTACCCACTTCTTATTTTGTGAAGTTGGGAGAGGGTCTGAACATTGCAGAAACTGTCTACTCATACATTTTATTTATTACATGACCTAGTGTATTGGCAATCAAAATGGGTTTGAGTGGCATGTTTGTGACAAAGGGGCTTTTAGACCATGTGGGTTTAAGTTGAATTTTTGTGACGATTTTAGGTCATGTGGGTGAGTTGCATGTGTGACTCACCCTTGACCTTGAAAAAGATATAAAACTGGGAGTTAGCTTTTCCTTTTACGGAGCTCTGAGCTGCAGCGGTAGTGATGCATGACTGAACCAGCTGTTGTCGAGCTCCCTGGCTGAGCTCAGATGTTGGTAACTTCAAATTGTATTTGGTTTGTTTGTAATTTGATTGTATTTGCTCTGAAGTTCAGGGTGCTGGCTTTTTCCCCCGAACTAAGTGAATGATATTTGTATCTGTGCTGGATTGTTAACCCCTTAACATTGCTTTCCTTAGTAAAGCAGATCAAAAAGACCTGGGCTTTTGCGGCGTTCTGTGTGCTGGTTGTTGTTGGTTTTATACCCTCACAGCAGCTGCTAGCTGAATTGTGGAAGTACCTAGTCTTTCTTCGTAACTGATTAATCTAGACAGTATTTATTAAATATCTTCATTTTGTCTTGAACAGAACTTTTTTTTTAAGTACAGATAGGTTTTAGCCTACCAGTGTCTTATTAACATGCCTCGTTTTGAGATATCCCAATAAGTACTGAATAGGCCAAAAAGTTCACTATATCACTAAATTTTTTCCTAGAAAAATATTAACTTAGAATACTTAGAAGAATTTTAACTTATATTAATATTAACTTAGAAAATGACAAATGCAAATTTCTTTTAAATGGAATGTAAAAACTGACATATTTTGATAGTGATAAATTCCTTAGACCAGAGAACAATGCTTTTTTATTGTCATTTATTGTATTACTAGGGTAATGCTAACATATTAAGCATATATATATGTACACATATATATATAACATACATATATGTATATATGTTATTTAGAGCATGGTGCTACATTAAGCAAAATATTGCAACAATAGTTGCTTAATAAAAATTTATTGAAATTGAAAACCATTATCTTCTTTAAAGGCCAATTATCATTAAGGAGTTAGACAGAATTTCAAAGTTGAAAAGATTGCAGAGGCCATCTTCTAATTTTGTACTTCAGTAAGGCTCTATCTACAAACAATCGACAAGTGGCAATCAGTTTACCTGGAGACCTTCAGTCGTGAGAAACCTATTAACTCAAGGCAAAAGCACAGCTTTCATTTTTGATGGTTTGGTTGCTAGATTTGCCCCCTTATATTGAGCTTGAATTTACCTTTTTGCAGCTTCAACATATTATTCTTGCTTTTAACCTTTGGGGTCAAGTAGTTCAAATAAAAGTACTATTTCATGTGACAGTCCTTCAAAAACTGGAGGACATCTTTCATATTTCCCTTAATCCTTTTCTCCAGCATAAACCCTCCAAGGTCTTTCCCCTAGTCTTCAGATTTGGAATAATCCAGAGGTTTCACCATCTTAATTACCCTCCTTTGAACACTATTAAGCTTATCAACAGCCTTCCAAAGTAAAGTGTCTGGAGCCCCCCAAAAATATTATGGGTGTAGTTTGGTCTAAAATACAGAACTATCACATTTTAAAAAAATGGCCACTATCCACTCCTCCAGTGCTTAGCCTAGTGCCTCAAACATAATAAGTCTTTAACGAGTGCTAATAAATTGATTGGCTATACTTCTCTAAATACAGACTAACTTTGTATTAACTTTCTAAACCTGTCTAGTTCTTAGAATTTATGCCTGTGTAATTTTTATAAATTTTTTATTTTATTTATTTTGTTCTGAATTTAAGAAATAAAATAAGCATTTCCATAACATGGTAGAATAGAAAAAAGAAAAGATTGTATGCGAAAATGCAAATCTATTATATACAACTTGCTCTTCATTTTAAATTTATAAAAAAACTTATCATGTTAACATTTTTTTTTCATTTTCCCCTCTGTCCTCTGCCTCCCACCCTAGAGATGGCTACCATTAGACACAAATATGTGAGTCTTCATTTTAGGATCTCTTTCAGGAGGTGATTGGTGAATTCTTTCAATGACTATTTTGCACTCTGGTTCTAGGACCTCA